>JAFVLL020008874.1:55905-64717 GCA_021397915.2 Tor tambroides
GTTGCAGTTAGGTTACATCACAAGATTGAAAATTAGAAACCATATTTAAAATAAAAGCATAATTTAATTTAAAAAAAATGCAATTTACATGTTTGAATTACTGAAAATGTTTGACTAAACAATTTGAATTGTACTTATAAACTTTATTTTTTATTTTTTTTTAACTCATGCAATGAGTAGTGCTTTTGAAAAATGATAAAAATGTTTTAAATAATGCTTACTGAAGCCTCCATTCATCTCAGTAGCTTCACATGACCAGATACTTCTCACTAACTCTTAATATTGGCCACATTTGCTTGTGGAAGGAATTTATCTTTGCTGACTGTGAATACAGGACTTCTACAAGGACATCATTAATGGAAAACATTTAGCAAAATGCTACATTAACGCTGGTAAGTGTTGCTATAAGGCAACGGTCTTATACCATATGGCCAGCGAGACTTAAGTTATTGAGCGTACATTTGCAACACAAATTAAATCCTCAAAATTGTAACAACTTTAAGATTTTTACCCACAAAATTCATTACAAAAAGTGACTTGAGGGAGGGTCATGTCTATATCACAATACTCAAGTCTGCAAAAAAAAAAAAAAAGTTTATCATAATGATCGAATTCTGTTTTTGACTTGTAAAAATCAGTGTAGTGTCACTATCAGTTGAATTTTGTTGGAATCGTAGTTTGGTTTGTCAAAATGAAAACTAAACATCATACTGAGGTGTAACTCTGCAGTTATCAAAACTATTAGCAGACATACATTAATATACTTAAAGAAATAGCATAGTTCACCTTAGAATAAAAATTCATAATTTTCTCAAGTCATCATATCTCACCCTCATGTCATTTGACTATGGTAAATGGCAACTCAAACGTACATGTGTGACATACCATAACAAACGTCATTGTGCTTCAGACCAACACAGTTGAGTTTCCTTTGACCGTAATTGATCAACTTGACTCACAAATGAAATTGACTGAAAATGTGCTCACTCTCAGGCCATCCAAGATTAGGGTGAGTTTGTTTCTTCATCAGGTTTGGAGAATGTGTCATTGCATCAGTGTCTCAGCAATGGATGCACTGCAGTGAATGGGTGCCGTCAGAATGAGAGTCCAAACAGCTGATAAAAACATCACAATAATCCACACCAAATATGAGCCCGTAATCCATAATAACGCTAATAATAAATGACTTTTTGAAGCTTGTAATTTATCTTTTGATATGTTCACTACAAATGTAGTTCATTGTTTCATTCTTATTTTGTTCTCTATAATCATGTCAGTTTGAGTCATACACTTTGTTGTTGTTTTTTATGTCAAAATCGAGCATAAATTCTTCCCTGTGTAACATTGTTTTGATATTTTGAATTCAAGGTCAGAATAACATTATATCTAATACAGAAGTCATCAAGTCATTATCCAAGAAAAATACAGTTGATAGTTGCTATTTTATCTGAACTCTGACGTTATATTTTAAAGCATAGAATTAAGGCAGTATATGATTAATGATGAAAACAGGTTGTGTGCAAATAGAAAGAAAGTCCAGAACTATCAATCCTAGTCTATTACGCTATGATTAAAACTGCTTGGCTTGGCTTTTTCATTCTTTCATACAGCTCCTCCTGCTTCTTGTCTGATTTAGGGTTTATGAGGGGATTGTTCAGGAACTCTGGTCTAAATATAATGAAGTCCTTGAATCATGGCTGTCCATTGGGTTCCTGGTAATAATTCTCACTTACTGCTGAATCACCACACCAAATGGACAGCCCTTGTATTTATGTACCAGCTGAACGTGAACAGCAACCATTCCTGTCTGTGTTAAGGGTTTATTTTCCTCTCAGATGTGTTCAGTTTATCTAGAGATACCGCATAAGTATAATGTGTCACTGCAGAACATTAATGTGTTACAATATTGCAGAAATTGCATGAGCATAAATTTAGCCGGTTGACTTAATGTGACATTTCTGTGGTAACTCTTGAGAGAAGTAGTTGAGAATGATTCAGAGAGTAAAAGTGAGTAAAAAGGTGAAGTCTATCAGATATCTGGTGATTCAGAGTTTCCTAAACTGGGATTTACTACAACTCTGGGTTGATGAAAAGCTAATAACTAACTGAATCATAACATAAAGAGAAAAATACAGTCAATAAATTATTTTAAAATAAAAGATCCTCCATCCATGAGTGAGATAATGATTGCTGGTGCATTGTTCCTGTGCCATTAATCGTCTGTTTTGAATCGGTTGTAAAGGGTTTAGTTTCGTCAGTCACAGGCCTTCAGCTTCATGTGTTTTCCTCCTTTACTCTGGATTCAGAGCTGCTTGTCATATTTTCCGCTCTGTGGTGTAAAATCCTTGCAGCCCTCGGTTGGCTGATGGGAGACAAACAGCTATTCAACTTCACTATCTAAGAGCTTTAACTACACTAATGTGCTCAGTAAATGTTTGTATTTTTTCTTCATCTTGTGCATTTTTTGTTCCTGCTAGGTGACTCATATTTCCTGGAGCGTCTTCAGTTTTCTCTTGGTTTATTATGTTTAGTGTTGAAATGCGTGGTTTCTAGGTGCAGTGGTTGGTCCAGCTACAGTTTTCCTCTGATTCGACAGTTTTGGTTTGGTGACTAACTGGCAACGGCCAGCCTGTTGGTATTTTTGTCACTGTCTTCAGCTACTCCAGCCACTTTATTTTGCCCTTTATTTTACATGGATGCATTTGGGAGATGTTTGTATTAAGGACGCAGCCAATCAATGCACTATTGTTTTACAGCCAGTGATCAGGGCCCAATCAAAAGGGGGTAAAAAGAAAAAGTGTCAGACAGCAACTTGTGTGTGTAGAATTTTTGTAGAATTTATGGCTGTTGAAGTTAATGTGATAATGCATGAATGAAATCTCACTTTAATGCTTTAAAAAATTGCACAGTTAACGCAGGCTCTATTTGACCTTATGAATCAACTGTAGTTTAAGCCAGGGTTGCCAAGTCCACAGTTTTTCCCGTCACAAACATTATTTGCAATATGCCTCCCATCCAGTAATCACATACAGCTTTGTGATTTGTTACTTCTGATATGAAACAAAGTCTCATCTGTCACATTCTGTCCAGTTTATCACAAAATTCAAACAAAAAAATGCAGTTTTGATGCTGTTAAATGTTTCAACCATGGAAAAATAGAGTATCTTGTGATCAGTATGTGACTTTACTTCGCATTTACTTCAGGAAAGTTATCCAGTGTGCACAGTTGGTTAGTTGGATCTAAAAAACAAACAAAAAAACACCACCACCAACTGTTACTTATACAGTGCTGGGTAGATTACTTATAAATTGTAGTCCTTTACTGATTCTACAAAAACAGTAGTTAGTAAAGTAATCTACTACATTATACATTTTAGGTGATGTAATCTGACTGCTTTTTGATTACATTTAGATTACTTTTGAACTAACTCTAAATAGGATAATCGTGTACCATATTGATATAAAAATACAAAGAGAAAGAAACATGAAGTGCATTAAACATTACATTAAATGTTGGCATTGTGAATCACTATAGGTATTAGCAGAGAAATTTAGTAAATAGAAATTTAGTAGGCAAATGGAAATCCAACTCTATGCGTATCATGCATATTTTATTAAATTTTGCTGGTTTAAGTTGCCTTCGGACATCAGCAAATACATTTTTAACAGAGTCAACCCTGAATTCATGTTGTTGGTTTTTTTCTTTTTTGGCCTTTTTTTAGTATTTCAACTTACTCGCTGTAAAAAAAGCCAAGGAACCTGGCATAGTTTTAAATCAACATCAAAACCAACTTGTGATGACATAAAGATGCTGACTTACTAAGATTCAGTCTTAGAGCAGTAGTTGATGTGGCTTAAGTGCAAGTCAAGAGCACTAACCCACAGGATTTACTAAAGACACGCAGTGAACAATGAGCAGTGAAGAGGTGTGGCTGATCTTATTGCATATGCAATTGTAGGAGTTTTACTTTCAGAAGAAAAATTATGGGAGTATTTAAATGAATCACACAACATGATTTACTCAGTTTACTGGTATTTGCACCATTATTTAATGCCCAAAAATAGCACGTCTTAACTCAGTTTGCACCTGTGTTGTTAGTAGATTACACACACGTTGGTGATTGATTATGGAAATGACTGACTGTGTCAGTGTTCTTTCATTTGCTCATGGTCAGTGTCACCCTATGCTAGAGGTCTGCATTCCCGCGGGACTCGACCAGATTTCTTGCGACGCGGGATTAAATTCCCGAATAAAACGGGAAAATATACGGCCCTCAGACAGAACAGGCAGCTTGTTGATGAGTGACAGAGCAGAATAAGTGTGGATCCGCTGTCCTTGAAGGACTTTCAACTCGGTTTTGTTTCTATTTTGCTTAGCCAATAATTCAGAATTGTAGTATTTGGACTCGGACTCAGACTGCAATTGTGATCGAACTTGGACTTGGACGGCCTCGGACTTGGATATTTTGGAAATTTTTCAGAGTACAGACGAATCCATGTCATGTGTAATATAAAATAAAAAAAGTAACAACATAAAATTAATATGAAAAGACATCAATAAACATCTCCCTCTTAAACTCAGTTGATTAAAAACTAGGACTCGACACTGGACTCGGATACAACACTGATGTAATTTTAAATGACAGATGTGGTAGCCTGTTTATTTATTTCTCTCTGCCTACTGTGTACAGCTAAATGTTAAAGGAATTTAGTATTTTGACAAGACAAATAAAAATAGCTAATAGGCTATTTTTGTACAACCTACATTTTTATTTTTTTTCTCTGACACATTTCCTATTGTGTTGTAAATGTTAAACGAATTGTATCCTGACAAGACAAATATAAATAAGAAATACAGTTTTTGTACAACTTTTTAAATTTTTTCTGAGACACTTTTTTTTCCTAAGACACCTTCCTTTTCTTAAGACACAATATTCGCTTAACATTTTGCTGTCAATAAATTCAAGACTCTTGACAAGGCAAATAAAATAACAAATACAATTTTGCGCAGACTACACTTTTATTTGTTTTCCCATCTCGCTTTCTTTCAGTAGCGGAAACTTAAATGTGAGATTCTGGAAAGGAGATCTAAGTTTAGCGGGAACGGTCGGGTCGGGAAGAAGTTTATTCTAAGCGGACAGTGGGTGAACAAATAGGGAATATATAGCGGGTGCGGATTATAACCTAAAAAAAATAGTCCCGCGCAGACCTATGCCCTATGTGGTCTGACAGAGTGTTTGCTGGATAGTAATGTATGTGTTTTGAGGGTGTGCAGAGAACAGGGCCAGCTTGACATGAAGTGGAAACAGCAAATTGGATTTCTGAAAGCCATTTGTCTCTCATTTAGGTGAGACAACAGCGTGCCAAGAAGACAACAGCAGCTCTGACCTTTTGCTGACAAATAAAGCATGGCCTCCAGGCCTGATGTTTGCTAACAGCAGCTTTGTGCCACTTCTCAGGCATTGTGACTGTAACTATGGCTCTTTGTTCTGCGTTACACAAGCGATCATGAATTTGTGCAGCCTCCCGTATGCCAGTCACAATGACTGATGACAGGCTGAATTCATTTGTATGCCGCTGTCACTCGTGTGTCCTCAGGCTTCGGCACGAGTTTGCGAGTAGGTCTGGGTTTGGTTCTTTAGGTTCTTGAAGATAGCCATCTGTCTTAACTCTTTGTTTTTGTATTATTAGGTCAGTTTTCAGAACTTAGTTTTTGATCCATTTCTGTATAATATCATAATGTTTCTGCCAAGGTATCTTTCAAAAGAAAAACAAGTGTCATTTATAATGTGTTCTACGCTCATACATTAAAAATGCAAGAACAGCAACAGTTGCAACATACATCTTTTGTTTGTCCAATAATAACTGTTTTAAATGAACTTGAGTCTGGTCTGACTCTAAATTTTGCTCATCTCTCTCTAGACCGGAAAGAGGAAGAATAGTGATATTACTGCTGATTTGGCCATTGCTTTAGATTGATTAAATATCCAACTCTCTGATGCACTGAAGAGCTGTTATCAGGTTTTACTGGCTGATTGGAGGATTTAGAGGCCGAGAGATGAACACAGAGAGCCCCCTCACTATCTGCTCCTTCTGAGACTGCATCCTAAATGAAACGGCTGATTGGAAATGTTCTTCAGCTCATTTCTGATCCATCATTTGTGGCACACAAACACATGAGTCTTCAGTGACAGCAGTACCTTTTATTTTTTTTGCCACCCACAATTTGGAAAACCCTGTGTCCTATGCTGCCTCAAATGTGAAATGCACATTCTTTTCTTTTCTTGTGTAAGTGACAGCAGCTCTCATGGCTTATCTATAGACTACTACTGGCTGCGTTAAACCTGTTTTCCTGCAGGTGTTCAGGTGAAAGAAGGAAGTTCTTTTAACTTCCTTTTAGCACCCAAGAATATTTGGAATTGTACGAATGCAAAGTAAGGTGAACCTTCTCATGAGAGCACCTGGAGATTTGGTTTGGTGTTCACACTGCACATAGTGTGACCCATTAAACATAACTATAAAAAATAATTAATAATAGTAATATTAGTGTTATTGCACTTTATTTAGTTGGATCCTTTTTTAAAATAAAATAATAAACAAAGTAAGAAATAAAGTGTAACAATACAATTGTATTTTAAAATAAATGAGTATTAAATAAAAATACAACTTTTATTGTACACTTAAAAAATGCTAGTATTTACTTTTTAAAAACTTTTTTTTAACTTAATTAACTGTAACTACTTTGACTAAAAAACAAAAAAAAATTGCTTTTTTAAAATGTGAATTTTGAACATTTTCAAACCTAAAATCAGCAAGCTTTTATTTTGGTGGGTTGCCAGGAAGTAAGTATATGCACTTTGAATGGAAATCTTATACACTATTACAGTTAGTCGGTCTAAAACGGTGATTGTGCATTAACAGCTGTCAACCATGTCGATACGCAAAAGATCAGTCTGAACTTACCTACCCAGCACATTTTTTATTTTGGTTGTGCATGCGCACATGCACCACTTATGTGCACCTCTGCATATAAGATACAATTTTGCTGCAAGCTTGTAACAGCGTTGAATAATCAAGCTTCTTTATTGCCATTGATGGTTCCAAAAATCTTTAAACAGCCATAGAATCTTTGCGTTTCACGAAAGGTTTTTACAGTGGAAAACGGTTCTTTAGATTATTAAAATGTCCTTCACACTTAAAAATGGTTCTTTTAAGAACTGATTATTGAAAGGTTCTTGAGTGAACCAAAAATGGTTCTTTTATGACATCACTGAAAAACACTCTTTTGGGACCTTCTCAAAAGTGTTGTTCATAATGCATTTGTGGGTTTTAAATCTATTGCATCATTTGTCATCAGTATACCATTGTTTATTTACACCATAACTCTTGAGTGTCAAACTGCAATAATAGTGTGTCCTGAGCCTCATAGGAGGTAAATGTTACAACACATCTGTGAGAATCAGTGTGGATGTGATAGAGCCTTATGATGCCATCTGCAAGATATAAACAACTGCCTTTGAGACCCAGAGGCCCTGTGTACACCTGTGATTAAGATCATCATCACTAATGGGATGATATTAGGTTTAAATGAGGTTTTAAGCTTGTCTGCTTTTGACCACTTCCAGAGGTTATAGACGCTCGTGGTCAAATGAGTTTAAACAGCTACAAAAGACCACCTACTCGTGAGCGTTATGCATTGTGGATTTAAGGAAGCGTAACAGAACCTTGATTCAAACTTCTCTATGTTGTGCCAAAACACAGATTATAATCATTTTATTTAATTCTAATTTATAATTTATTACTCAATGCAATGAATTTCTTTGAGCACTGGGTTTACAGTGAAGAGAACTGTAGGGTTTGGGACAACCCCTGATGATTTTGATAGCTTCATGTACAGACCATCAAAGTATTGGTGTTAATGGCAACATGTGTTGTCATCTGGAAGCTGTCCACACTTTAGTGACCTAGATACGTGATGCAACAACCCTGCAGAGTCCACAATCTCTCAATGTCAATAAGGCAAAAAGGATAACCGTTGACTACAGGACATTTCCTGCAGCAATCTACTTTCAACATGTGAGCGTGGAAATACCCAGAAACAGCACGTTTTGGGAGTTTACTTCACGGAAAATCTCTCCCAGAGTTTAGAAATGACCTTCTTGATGATGAAGACACAACAACATCATTTAAAGGGATAGGTTTCCCAAAATTTGCTGTTAGTTAACTTACCCATCATTTCACCCAAGATGTGAGGTAACTTTTTTTTCTTCAGTAAAACAGTAGATTTTTAGCTGAAACTTGTGGTCCTTGGTGATTCATAAAATGCAGGTCAAATACAGGCAACACAAAATTAATACCTGTGGTTCCTGACAGTAAATATTGAGGTCTTATGAAGCGAATCGATTGGTCTGTGCAAGAAACTGAACATTATTTACAGCATTATGACCTGTAACCCAGAACCTCAGACAAATGGGAATCTGATTCTTTTCTGCGAACTGGTTCTTTCGGACAGTTTGATTCAGTAAGCTGGTTTAATTCACTAGTTTGCTTGCATAATCACGCAATGACATAACATATAAGCAATTGTATCATTAAAGCACCCAGTAATGTTTTGAAACGTGGATGTTTTACATGTCTAAAGCATATAAAGTGAATAAACATCTTTTCAGCTCATCTTTTTATATAAACAATGTAATAAATGTAACAAGGAATTTTAGCTCTGGTTAAGCTTTTATTATGAATTTTTAGCTTTAGGGAATTTAAATATTAAAATTAGGGTTGATTTGATATGATTAATTGATATTAATCAAAA
>JAFVLL020008874.1:64817-78533 GCA_021397915.2 Tor tambroides
AGCTGGACATTTCTACAATTACACTAAAAGAGCTTTTACTGGATAAACAACTCTAAACTATCAATCAGACCACAGAAGACCTGGAGGAGATTGAGTGAGAAACAGGTTTAACAGCAAAGTTTGGTCATTTACAGACCTCTAGACTTTGTGGGTTTAATATCTAAAAGTCACCACGCATCACCTTGAGCTCACCTCAGCGTCTGCTCCGTTCTCTCGGCAGGTGACGGTGGAGTTTGCGGACGAGCCCAGTCTGGCGTTCATCTGTGCCGAGGTGGACTGCAAAGTGGTGCACGAGTTCATCGGCGGCTACATCTTCCTGTCCACGCGTGCCAAGGACCAGAACGAGTCTCTAGACGAGGAGATGTTCTACAAGCTGACCAGCGGCTGGATCTGAGCGCCGCACCACTGCATTCTGATACTTTCACACCTCTTCCTCTTCTTCTTCTTCTTCTTCATCTCTTTTTAACCACTCCATCGTGGCCGCATCATAATTGTTTAAAAACTGATATTTTTTTTTAAAATTCTGTTAATGCGCATGAACGCGTTCATAACACTAGCAGACATGAAGCTCTGTTTCAGCAGAGCCGTTTACTGCTTCCCTCCAGAAGTCATTTGTTTGAGATGAAGCAATAGTAGCTGACCGTTATACATGACCTATATCTATGACCTTTGACCCTCAGTAGAAATACGCCAGCTTTGCGCACAGCAGAAATGCCGGTTATTTATTTGTCACTAATTTACGTCGCATCTCTCTGGGTAGCTGTGGAATTTTGTGCCTATTAATCTGTAATGATAACAGTCACTTTAACGTGACGTCAGAGAGACACTAGAGAAGGAAATGTTACACTAGCTTTAACGTTGCTGCTTCTGAACGCTGTCGACCGATGAGTAAAGACGCTAGTCAATCAGTTTGGTCCTTTCTAAGCACTTGGAAGATAAGCTGTCTTTTGAAGGTTCGTGTGTGTTCAACACTACATTACATGTAATAACACAGGTATTTTTCACACTATCACGGAGAGTCGTCCACTTTTTTTGTAGCAGCTTGCAACATAGGAGGACGTTTATGAATCGTACTGCTTTTGAAGGTCATTGATTTCCCGTTGTAGGAAGTTTCTTTTTATTATGAAGTCTGTTGTTATTTTATTCGTCGCTCTTTATTGTGAACCAGTATAGTATTATTCAAAAGCATTTCTTTAATACGTACCAGCGATAGGTCACAAACCATGCAATTTCTTTTTTCCAAAATGAAGGCTCGCTAAATGAAGTATTAGATTTGTTTTTTTGTATCTAATGTAAAAAAAAAACACAGGTTTTAAAAACAACATTGTACAGTTATTTTGTTGCTGCTTTTTTCTGTCATTTTTGGAAGTGTATTTTTTCCAGAAGAGAGGGGGGGAAAAAGCCATTTTTTGACATTTATGGATTGGTGCCTGTCGATCTTAAGGACTTTTAGAAATATATATATAAGTGCATATGAAGAATTGCAAGAAGTCTGGAGATCCTGGCTGGAGTAAAATCATGTAGATTATGGCATTCTTTATATCTCTGATAAGATTTAGTTTTTCCTGCCTTAACCGATGAATATCCACACTCGTTTGATTCTGCTGCAGGAGCGTATAGCCTACCAACACTAATGAAGCGCGGCAGAATCGCTCTTTCTGTGCCTTTTCAGTGCGTCACTTCTTGTCAGTATTGTCTCCTGATGTTTCTCCATATGAAGGTGGTTTCAGAGCCAGAAATGAAGATTATTATTGTTTTTGTTTTTTTTCTCAGATGCCAGCAGTGCTTTGCATGGCCTGCTGTTTTAAGATTGTAAAAATGCCATTTACCTGACAAATAAATAAATAAAATCATTTTTATTTAAAATCACAAGAGGATGATTCAGCATGCCTTTATTTCATGTGGTTTTCCCATCATGCAGGCTGTAATGGCCTGTTTCCTCCACAAGAGAGCAGTATTCAGTAAAGTTTACAATTAATGGCATAAAACTCAAATAAGTTGCTTATCTAAACTTGAAATTGCAACAGTAGTTAAATTGTAAATGAAAATGCATCTATTACAAACGAGAGTTTTAAACTAATATTTAGACAGTTTGGTAACGACACATTACATAAATATTTAATAAAACGGCTCATAAAATATTTAGTTTGATTTACTGAGGTAGAAAAGCAACATGCTGAACAATATTCTGTTTAAGCAGCTCTTCATATGCTAATTGTTTAAACATTTATTTGTAATTGCTATTTTTGGCAGTCACTGGATGTATTAGAAAACAGCATGGCATAATCTCAGTTTTATGAAGTATCAGATTATTGCACATGTATGGTAATTTTATTCTGTTTTTGAATGACCATAAATACGGCAAAACAAACTAGTTCATCGTCTTTGTGTTCTGTGACAGAGCTTCAGCCAAAATCCTCATCTGATTTGGAGACTTGAGTACTACAAGAGCAGCAAAAAACAGTCAAATCTATAAATAGCCTGCATATATTAAAAATATATAATAAATGTACAGTAAGAAAATCATCATGAAGGGCAACTTGTTTTCCATTGGCATTTAATCCTACTTCATGGAAATGTCCACCTGTTGGCTCCTCTCATTTGCTCCAAGTTTCAAAATAGTAGTTTTGTAAAGAAATTCATAAACAGCTACAATTTATATTCAGCTACAAAATCAAAATGATTGCTATTTGCATCTGTTTTACTTTGTAACTGGTTTATGGCATAATGTACAGGAAATGTGTGCTATGCATAATGTTGAGTCTGTTTAATTATCACAAACGGATCTATTGATATGGTTCATTAAGGTTTATAGCAGGCGTTAACAGTCTAACTAAAAATCTATAAACCAATAAAGAGTTTATGGCTGTATGCATGCAGGCACACAGATCTTAAAGGGGACCTATTATGCTCCTTTTTACAAGGTGTAAAATAAGTCTCTGATATCCCCAGAATGTGTATGTGAAGTTTTAGCTCAAAATACCCGACAGATAATTTTTTATAGCTTGCTAAAATTGTCATTTTTGGGGTGTGAGCCAAAACGCTCTGATTTTGAGTGTGTTGCTTTAAATGCGAGTGAGCTGTTGCTCCCGGAGAAGAGGGCGGAGCTTCAAGAGCTCGAGCTCCCGCATTAGCAGTGCTAGCCTTGGCAAATAAACATTCCACGATTAGTACAAGCCTGTTATCTTTACAGAAAACATACTCCGTTTCAAAGTCAGTCATCTGATTGCACTGTGCATAATAAATTTGCGCTTATGAATTACACAGACAGGGAGCACAGCGCGATAAAAACAACAACATAGCTGGTCTCATGGTGCATGGCATGCTATCACAAACTTTATAAGACCCACTCATGATTATGAGCTCAACAAACTCAAGCGATCGACTCACATTACTTGCATCTGCAACTTTTAACTACCACATTTCTATTCATGATCATTCATGAAGACAGCACCAGAGAAAACACACGGAGACAGTGGTAGCTTTAGCATCATTAGCCTTACAGAGTGCCAAGAAGCTCTTTCAAAAAGGCAATTTAGAAAACAAACGCTTGAAACTTACTTTGTCTGGAGCCAATGTTCGCGCACGAAGCGTTGGTATTGATCCCTACACATATTGGGGACTTTACCGATTTTTTTCAGGGACATTTCCTTAGACAATGAAGCTTAACCACAGTGTCCTCAGCTGCTCAGATGAGGGGAGATTATGGAGACTCCTATCATCGTTAGTGCATCCCAAAACACAACACTTGAAAAGCCTCTTTGGAGCTGACATTGTATATCTCCAGCAGCTACAGTGATCAGTAACGTTAATGGCGGAGGCGGACGCAGCTTCTCACTCAGGGCTGTCTCTGCTTATAGGGCAGCGTCACAAATGGGCGGGACTTGTTCCCCTCAGTGACGAGAGGGAGAATCTGAAACAGCTCGTCCTGAGAAGCTGTTTATGATTTTATTAGGTTATAAATAAATGAGTGTGTGGATTTTTACCATTATAGGCTGGATGTTTTCACACACTGCAGCCACACAACTGTGTTCAAACACCTTATAAAAGTGATTTTTGCATAATAGGTCCCCTTTAAGTGATATTATACTATACAGTACAAAACAGTACATAAATATTATTATTGCATTAAATGTTAAACATTACTATTGCATTAAATATTCACACATACAATATTTAATGTCACATGAAAACAACACGTGTTGTTTCAAACGTAGTCAATCAAACCAATCTTTGAACTAATAATATGGTGTTCAGTCTGGAAAAAACAAGAAGACAGACTCTGGTGTGTCTGCGTGTTTCTACATGTATCTTGTCATGTGCTCCAGAAATCAGTTTCAGTTCTACTAAAGTCAGCCCACCCCACACACAATTCCACACAAAGATGACTCAGTGATTAAACCAAGTCAAATAAAAATCATAAATAGGTGGTTTTGCAATAGCAATAGAGATGATCACTCAAAAATGAGGAAAATGTACCACTGGACAATTTGAGATGGATTAAACCCAAACACCAAGACAGCTGATGTCAGTCATTATTAAATGATTAAATCAAACTCAAATGTGCATAATAATGAAATCCTAAAAGATTCAAACATACCCCCCGGGTGAGTAGGCGACAGGATGGGAGGAAAAAAAACCTGAAAAAAAAAAATGAACCAGCTGCAATGAACCAGCTTTTGGGGGGGGGGGGGGGCCCAGCTTGCAAAAGGTTGAGAACCCCTGGCCTAAATAAACCAAAATCACTCATTAAGGATTGGCTAGATCTAGAAAGGAAAATTATTGTTCATTTTTCTTATGGTAACTTTGATGGTTGATCTCAAAGAGTTCAATAAACACTATATTTGTTTAAGCGAGAAAATAGAATGCTATTCTAAATGGATATCGTCAAGACATTTGATATTTAACCCTACTTTTCATGTTATTAATCGCGATTAATCGTTTAACATTAGTGCTGTCAAACGATTAATCGCGATTAATCACATCCAAAATAAAAGTTTTTGTTTACATAATATATGTGTACACTGTGTATATTTATTATGTATATATAAATACAAACACATGCATGTATATATTTAAGAAAAAATGTTATGTTTATATATTAAATATATTTATATATAATATAAAATATAAGAATATAAATATATAAATGTATAAACGTAAATATTTTCAAAAGATATATTGTATGTATGTGTATTTATATATACATTATAAATATACACAGTACACATACATATATTATGTAAACAAAAACTTTTATTTTTGGATGCGATTAATCACGATTAATCGTTTGACAGCACTAATATACATACACACACACACACACACACACATATATATATATATATATATATATATATATATATATTCTTCAAATTCTGTTTAAATTCCAGTAATTTCCAAATGTTCATACTGGATGACGACTAAAACATAAAATAATATTAGCCAATGAAATATTAAAACATAAATAAAATAAATAAAATAATATTAGCCAATGAAATATGTTAGATATTTGCATAACTAAAAAAAAAACAAATTCACCGTTACTTTTCCTTTTATGGAAATGAAAATTCCCACAAAATAGACTTGGTTTTCCATGATTTTGATCCCTGTCCAATAGTTCTCACTCCAACAGTCTTTATTTCTTTAAATCGTGAGCAGCGTGGAGGTGCCATTACTGGCGTAAAGACAGAATACTTCTGCTGTTGAGGAAGTGAAGCGCAGCAGGTAAAGCGTCGCGTCGCGTCGCGTCAGTGTGAGCGTGTTCCAATAAGAACCGCAGCGCGTCTGATCCACGTCACTCACATTTCCACGCAGTCCAGCAGCTCGAGGCAGTGCACACTACAGAGTGAACACTAATCACTGCGGGTCCAGTCTGACAGGAGAAGCGCGGGTTCAAACTTTGTGCGTTTGCAGATGGAAAAAGCTCACAGACGGAAGGCGAGAGAATAACGCTGAACACACAGTGAAAGGTAAGAAAACACCAGACCTACAGTACAGTAGTCTACTAGTAATGATGTGTCTGAGCTGTAGTGAGAGAAGAGGAATAAGTCTTATGAAGATGTTGTGAAACTCAAGTTAAGTTTTTTTTATTCCTGTCAGTGTTTATTGTGACGCGAATCTCGTTAAAAACACCGTGCGACAGAAAACCGCTCTATTGCTCTCTTCATGAAACGAACACAATACTCTCTATTGTGTGTCTGGCGACAAACACGACGCTCTTTCAGTTTCTTTTGAGAGAATTGAAGACTGGAGCGATACTCGCTGTTCAGGAGCAACTATCCAGCTTTTAGGCTGCCTCACTGATTTTACTGCTACAGCGAGTTTTATACATAAGCACCATTCCTGCTTATTTTAGCCGGTGATAAACACCAGAGGAGGAAAAAACAACAAACTTTTCATTAAACACGCGTTTCAAAATCGTGTCAGCTTTCAAGACAGCATCACTGGAGACGCAGCCCTGCTGAATGATTGTTAAAGCCTCAGTTAAGATAAAACGTTTTCACAACATTGTGTCTTGGTTGCAGTTAGGTTACATCACAAGATTGGAAATTAGAAACCATATTTAAAATAAAAACATAAAATGCATGCAATTTACATGTTTGAAGTACTGGAAATGTTAGACAAACAATTTGTAAATAGTTTAATTTTTTTCACTAATGAAATGAGTAGTGCTTTTAAAAAATTATATATATAAAAAATGTTTTAAATAATGCTTTCTGAAGCCTCCGTTCATCTCGGTGGTCACATGACCAGTCAAATACTCTTTCATTTCATTTTCATTTTTAGGATTTTTTGCCACAAAATACATTACAAAAAGTGCCTTGAGAGAGAGTTGTTTCTATATTAGGCCTATAATACTCAAGTCTCTGGAAAAAAGATTATCATAATGATCAAGTTCTGTTTTTGACAGTGAAAATCAATGTAGTGTCACTTTCAGTTGAATTTAGTTGGAATCATAGTTTGGTTTGTCAGAATGAAAACTAACTGTGCAGTTATGTATATAAAGAAGAACAGACATACATTAATATACTTAAAGAAATAGCATAGTTCACCTAAGAATAAAAATTCATCATTTACTCGCTTTCGTTTCATTTGAAAATGGCAAAAGGCAACTCAAATGTATTTGCGTGAGACACCATAACTAACTTCATTGTGGATCAGACCAGCACAGTTGAGTTTTCATTGACCATAATTGATAAACTTTGTGTGTTGATCAATGTAAATTAAAGGAATAGTTGACTCACAAATGAAATTTGCTGAAAATGTCTTCACCCTCAGGCCATCCAAAATGTAGGTGAGTTTGTTTCTTCATCAGATTTGGAGAAATGTAGCATTGCATCAGTGTCTCAGCAATGGATGCTCTGCAGTGAATGGGTGCCGTCAGAATGAGAGTCCAAACAGCTGATAAAAACATCACAATAATCCACACCACTCCAGTCAAATCAGTTAACATCTGGAGAAGACAAAAGCTGAAACAAATCCATCAAGACGTTTTTATCTTCAAACTGTTGCTTTTGAGTCCACAATCCATAATAATGCTTCCTCCAGTGAAAAAATGTTCTGGTCTGAATCAGGAGAGAAATCTGTACAGATCAAGCTCTGTTTACAAACTAAAACAAAACAGCTCTAAACAAATATGTGGCTGGATTTTGATGTGAGAGACAACAGGAGATGCACTTTTCACTGGAGGAAGCGTTATTATGGATTATGGCCAGAACCAATGGTTTAAAGTTGAAACGCCTTAATAATGGATTTATTTGATTTTTTTCCACTTCTCAAGATGTTAACTGATGGACTGGAGTGGTGTGGATTACTTGTGATGTTTTTATCAGCTGTTTGGACTCTCATTCTGACGGCACCCATTCACTGCAGAGCATCCATTGCTGAGACACTGATGCAGAGACACATTTCTCCAAATCTGATGAAGAAACAAACTCATCTGCATCTTGGATGGAGGGTGAGCACATTTTTAGCAAAATAAACCACTCGATTCATACTTTTTGAAGCTCATAAATTAGTTTTTGATATGTTCACTACAAATGTTCTCCATAATCATGTTTTTTGAGTCATACACTGTTCATTTTATATCAAAATAGAGCATAAATTCTCTGTGTAACATTGTTTTGATATTTTGAATTCAAGGTCGGAATAACATTATATCTAATACAGAAGACATCGAGTCATTATCCAAGAAAAATACAGTTGATAGTTGCTATTTTATCTGAACTCTGACGTTACATTGTAAAGCAAATAATTAAAGCAATATGTGATTAATGATGAAAACAAGTTGCATGCAAATAGAAAGAAAGTCCAGAACTATCAATCCTAGTCTATTACGCTATGATTAAAACTGCTTGGCTTGGCTTTTTCATTCTTTCATACAGCTCCTCCTGCTTCTTGTCTGATTTAGGGTTTATGAGGGGATTGTTCAGGAACTCTGGTCTAAATATAATGAAGTCCACATCAGGCTGCTTGAATCATGGCTGTCCATTGGGTTCCTGGTAATAATTCTCACTTACTGCTGAATCACCACACCAAATGGACAGCCCTTGTATTTATGTATCAGTTGAACATGAACAGCAACCATTCCTGCCTGTGTTAAGGGTTTATTTTCCTCTCAGATGTGTTCAGTTTATCTAGAGATACCGCATAAGTATAATGTGTCACTGCAGAACATTAATGTGTTACAATATTGCATAAAATATATGAGCATAAATTTAGCCGGTTGACTTAATGTGACATTTATGTGGTATTTCCAGTAACTCTTGAGAGTTGAGAATGATTCAGAGAAAAAGCAAAAGTGGTTTCTGAATGAGTCTATCATATCTGTGATGATTCAGAGTTTCCTAAACTAGGATTCACAAACTCCTGTGGGTTGATGAAAAGCTAATAACTAAATGAATCATAAAAAGAAAAGTTATAGTAAATAAATCATTTTAAAATGAAATCAATTCAAATAAGAGATGATTATTTTATCCTCCTTCCGTGAGTGAAATAACTTACTCGTGCCATTAATCGGCTGTTTTGAATTGGTTGTAAAGGGTTTAGTTTAGTTAGTCACAGGCCTTCAGCTTCATGTGTTTTCCTCCTTTACTCTGGATTCAGAGCTGCTTGTCATATTTTCCGCTCTGTGGTGTAAAATCCTTACAGCTCCCACTTGGCTGATGGGAGACAAACAGCGCTTCAACTTCACTATAAGCGCTTTAACTACACTAAAGTGTTCTGTAAATGTTTGTATTTTTCAAGTAGGTGACTCATATTTCCTGGAGTGTCTTCAGCGTTCTCTTGGTTTATTATGTTTAGTTTTGAAATGCATGGTTTCTAGGTTCAGTGATTGGTCCAGCTTCAGTTTTCCTCTGATCCGACAGTTTTGATTTGGTGACTAACTGGTAATGGACAGCCTTTTGGTATTTTTGTCACTGTCTTCATCTTCTCCAGCCACTTTATTTTGCCCTATATTTTACATTTATGCATTTGGGAGATGTTTTTATTAGGGATGCAGCCAATCAATGCACTGTTGTTTAGTGGCCGATTGTTTTAAAGCCAATTATCAGGGCCTGATCAAAAATGGGTGAAAAAAGTGTCAGACAGCAACTTGTGTGTGTAGAATTTAGGGCTGTTGAAGTTTAATGCAATAATAATGCATGAATGAAATCTCACTTTAATACTTAAAAAAAAATATCACAGGCTCTGTTTGACCTCACGAATCACTTGTAGTTTAAACCAGGGTTGCCAAGTCCACAGTTTTTCCCTTCACCAGACTTTATTCGTAATACGCCTCCCATCCAGTAATTGCATACAGCTTTGCGATTTGTTACTTCTGATATGAAACAAAGTCTCAGCGGTCACATTCTGTCCATTTTATTACAAAATTCAAACATAAAAATGTTGTTTTGATGCTCTTAAATGTTTCAACTGTGGAAAAATAGAACATCTTGTGATCAGTATGTCACTTTATTTCACATTCACTGTAGGTGTCAGCAGAAAAATTTAGTATTGTGCATTTCTAGTTTTTATCTAAAATGAATTGCATTGCATTTAAAGTATATATTTAATCAGTTCTTGCATTCTCTGGAAATCAAACCCATGACCTTATAGGGCCCTGTAACAAACTGTATGAAATTAACCTAAAATTTACTTCTTTATTTTGAATAATTGCTGGGATCAGATCATATATACATGATGTCAAATAGGATGTTCCAGAATCACACACGAGTTCTTAATATCAAATGAAAATCCACCTTTATGCTTATCATGCCAGTCGAGTCCAGTATTTCTTAACATATTTTATTAAATTGTGATGGTTTAAGTTGTCTTAGGACATCATATTATTCAGATACAAATACATTCAAATACATTTTTAACAGAGTCAACCCTGAATTCCTATTGTGTTTTCATCTAAAGCAAACCTTATGGTATTTTTTGGTCTTTTTTAGTATTTCAACTTACCAATAGCCAAGGAGCCTGGCATAGTTTTAAATCACCAACAAACCAACATCAAAACCAGCTTGTGATTACATAAAAATGCTGAATTACTAAGATTCTAGGATTTCTGTCTTTGAACAGAAGTTTGTGGCTTAAGTACAAGTCAAGAGCACAAACCCATTTTTGGTGTTACTGTTATCAGGATTCACTACACGCAGTGAAAAATGAGCAATGAAGAGGTGTAGCTAACTTTATTGCATATGCAATTGTAGGAGTTTTACTTTCAGAAGAAAAATGCATGGGAGTATTTAAATGAATCGCACAACATGATTTGCCGCAGTCAGTTTACTGGTATTTGCACCAATTATTTAATCCCCCAAAATAGCATGTGTTAGCTCAGTTTGCACCTGTGTTGTTAGATTACACACACATTGATGATTGATTAGAAATGATCTGGCTGTGTCAGTGTCACCCGCAGAACTTTCTACTTGTGTTCTCACATTAATTTGCCCCGTTTAGTATATCTGGCTCTGTGTGGTCTGACAGAGTGTTTGCTGGATGGTAATGCATGTGTTTTGAGGTTGTGCAGAGAACCGGGCGAGTTTGACATCAAAAAACGGCAAATTGGATTTCTGAAAGCCATTTGTCTCTCATTTAGGTGAGACAACAGCGTGCCAAGAAGACAACAGCAGCACTGACCTTTTGATGACAAATAAAAGCATGGCCTCCAGGCCTGATGTTTGCTAACAGCAGCTTTGTGCCACTTCTCAGGCAATGTGACTGTAACTATGGCTCTTTGTTCTGTTATACAAGCGATCATGAATTTGTGCAGCCTCCCATATGCCAGCTCACAATGACTGTTAACAGGCTGAATTTGTTTGTATGCCACTGTCATCCATGTCCTCAGGATTTGGCACGAGTGTGTGAGTAGGTCTGGGATTGGTTCTTAAAGGTTTTTGAAGTCTGTCTTAACTCTTTGTTTTTGTAACATTAGGTCAGTATTCAGAACTTAGTTCTGGTCCATTTTTGTATAATATTATGTTTCTGCTAAGTTACTTTTCAAAACAAAAACAAGTGTCATTTATAATGTTTTCTATGCTCATACATTAAAAATGCAAGAACAGCAACAGTTGCAACATGCAGCTTTTGTTTATCTACTCTTCAATAATAAGTGTTTTAAATGAACTGGAGTCTGGTCTGACTCTATATTATGCTCATCTCGCTCTTGACCAGAAAGAGGAAAAATAGTGATATTACTGCTGATTTGGCCATTCCTTTATATTGATTAAATATCCAACTCAACTTTTTTTTTTCTTTTGTAAGCTACAGCAGTTCTATACTTATCTATAGTCTTCAACTGGCTGTGTTAAACCTGTTTTCCTGCAGGTGTTCAGGTGAAAGAAGGAAGTTCATTGAACTTTTTGAAACAAACACCCAAGAATATTTGTAAATGTACAAATGAAAAGTAAGCTGAACCAGTGGCATTTTTGTATTCTTAATGCACATTTTAGGTGAACTGCTCTGTTGCATGAACCGGAAATAATTGGAGTATATTTGGAGAATTCAGATATAAGCAGGGGTGCACATAAGTTTTTCAGTCTGGTTCTCCTGAGAGCACCTGGAGATTTGATTTGGTGCTCCCTGCCCTCACTGTGTGACACATTAAATATAACTATAAAAAATTATTAATATTAATAATAGTGTTATTGCACTTTATTCAGTTGGTTTATTTCTAAAATAATAAAGTAATAAATAAAGTGTAACAATGCTATTATATTTGTATATAAAAATGAGTATTAAATAAAAATACAATTATTTTACTGTACACTTAAAAAATACAATGCTAATATTTTCTTCTTTTTTTTCTATGTGAATTTTCAACATTTTCAACTCTAAAATCAGCAAGCTTTTTTGGCAGGTTGCCAGCAATAAGTATGTACTTTGAATGGAAATCTTATACAGTACTACAGTTAGTCGGTCTAAAACAGTGATTGTGCATTAACAGATGTCAACCATGTCGGTATGCAAATGATCGGTCTAAATTTACCTACCCAGTGCATTTTTTATTTTGGTTGCGCATGCACACCACTTATGTGCACGCCTGTATATAAGACAAAATTTTGCATGTAACAGCGCTGAAGCGTCCAGCTGCTTTATTGCCGTTGATGGTTCCATAAAAGCTTAACATTCATAGAATCTTTGCATTTCACAAAAGGTTTTTTTGTAGTGGAAAAAAGGTTCTTTGGATTATTAAAACATTCAGTAACACTTTATTTTATGGTCTCTTAACTAGTTGCTTATTAGCATGCATATTAGTTGAATATTAGCCATTTATTAGTAGTAATTAAGCACATATTAATGCCTTATTCTACATGACCTTATTCTACATCCCTAATCCTACCCAATACCTAAACTTAACAACTACCTTACCAACTATTAATAAGCAGCAAATTAGGAATTTGAGGGAAAAGTCATAGTTAATAGTGAATAAGTGTTCCCTATTCTAAAGTGTTACCAAACATTCTTCACACTTAGAAATGGTTCTTTTAAGAACTGATTATTGAAAGGTTCTTGAGTGATGATTCTAAGGGCCTGATGATGGAGGGGGCCTGAAAACCTATTAAAACTCAAATATACATAAAATCATTATAATATATTGAGCAGGTTAAAACATGTGTCCTGTGTGACAGTGTCACATGTTACACCATAATTCTTGAGTCTCAAACTAATAGTGTATCCTGAGCCTCATGGGAGGTAAATGTTACAACACATCTGTCAGAATCCATGTGGATGTGGTGGAGCCATATGGTGCCATCTGCAAGATATGAACAACTGCCTTTTGAGACTCAGAGGCCCTGTTTATACATGTGGTTAAGATCATCATCATCATCATCGCAAATGGATGACATTAGGTGTAAACAGGGTCTAAAAATTTGTCTAAAAATGGGATTTTAAGCTTGTCTACTTTTGACCACTTCCAGAGGTTGTATATATGTTCATGTGGTCAAATGTTTAAACAGCTACAAAAGACCACCTACTCGAGCGTCATGGGAGGTTGTTTTAAGGAAGCTTATCAAAACACACGCATACCTAAGATAGCGCCGCAGATGGCAGCTATTGTGCTTTGCTCTTCAGTGTTTGTACTGTTTCTGTTTGTTTTTCCTGTTTTTTGTTTTTCAAATATGATCAGTTCTACCAGGGATGACCTGCTGAACATTCGGCAGAACACACCACAAAATCTCTTACCGGATTTTGATTTTTCGGACGTTTTGCTGGACATTGTTGTTG
>JAFVLL020008875.1:0-35553 GCA_021397915.2 Tor tambroides
AACAACCGGTCGAACAAAGAATGTTCTCAATAGCGCTTTTGAGCGCAGCATCTCGTTCCCGCTTTTTCAGGGAACAGGGTTACAGTCAAGTAACCGAGACGTTCTTCTGGCATTCCAAATAAATTAATACGTGTGGAAAAAATCCTCTCCCTTCTACCACGCGCTCTCTGTTCTCTGCTGTGCCTCCTTGCAACAATAACTGCAGGCATTTCAAGCGCAAAATAGTTTAAGTCATGCTTTTTTTGGGCGTTAAATAATAGAAATAAATACCAGTAACTTGACGAGCGCGAACGTTAGTAAACTGCATTGCGTGATTTGTTTTAATACTCTCTCCTCCCATAAATTTTGCGTCTGAAAGGGAAACTCCTACAAATGTATATTCAATAAGGTCAGGCGCAAAAATAACTATGTTCACGCCTTTTCAGCGCTAATTCTTCACTGTGCGTCTTTAGTAAATCCTGACAGTACTATTTTAACGCCAAAAGACGGTTTGCACTGGCTCAAGCTGTTAGTTAATCTGGCCCTTAGTCATGAATGCATGCTTTCTTTATGTTTCTTTACAGTTTATATTTAATATACGTTTAAGATTAGAAGTACACTACAAGCGCACATTCAATACAATTAAGCACACTTATTTTTCCCAAGGGTTTAAATAAAACATTCACTGAGTTTGTACCTTCTCCACAGCAGCATAACGGCTGACCAGCTGCTTCCTCAGGTCAGCAATGTGATGGTCGTATTTCTTCATGTCTTTTTTAAAGTTGTCTCCTCTGAAGGTCAGTAAAGGCTTTTCGACTTCACTCTGGAGCTGGAGACAAAATCCTCTGCATCAGTTACACAGCTGCATTGCATATCTGGGCACGAACACTGAACAGCACGAGAGAAATGAACTTGTGAGGTGTGTGGATTTTTGTATTTGGGTCGAGTTTTTGCTTCAGTAATGGTGATGATGTTCTTTAAAAGAAAGGCTTTTTTGTTTTGTTGTCTCTTTAAATCATACGTGATCTGGGGGAATAAGACTGCAGAATCACCTCCATCTTTCTGCAATTAATCACCCACACTGGTGCTAAATGGAGCACGCTAGTGTGAACACGGGAAATCACAGCGGTGGAAATAGACAAATCACAGCGCACTGAAGAAAGCTGTGTAGATCATTACATACAGGCGGCTAATAACATCTCTGAGGGGAAGCTATTCAGTACAGCACAGAAATGAAATAAAGGCCAGACACTTCATCTTCCCTGGCAATGCGTGAGCTTGAACTGCCAATTTCTCAGCTGGATCTTATATCACCTCTATTGAGAAATTTCATAACAGAGAACTGAGAACTGCCCACCTTTGAGGAGAACTTGAGATGGACCTCGGCTTCATCAGCTAGACTTTTCTTCAGTTGGGCCCAAGCTTCTCCAAGAGTCCTAAATAAACCAGAGCCCAGGAAAGATGGTTAAAGCTACTGTTTTACATTTAAAAACAATTTACTTCTTTAAAGTATGACAAAAGATTAAATTGACATTTTCACACAGTATACTTGTTAAAAGCTTAAAAAAAACAGCCACGAAAGTGTCGCTCTTTAAGTACAATAACATGGCCTTTTATTTAATTAATAAAGTATTATCTACAAGTACATATTTTTAAGAATATACTTAAGATTTGCAGTAGGCTACACCAAAAGCGCATCTTCAATACAATTACAATTACCCTTTTTAATTATGAATTCATTTATTTTTAAAACACCAGTAAATATTTTAGTACATTTACATCTTCTCAACTTGATCTATATATAGCTCAATGTTTAAAAATATTTTTATTCCAATTTTTTCCACAAGAAAAGCAGCCAACAGGTGTCCAGTATACAAACTCCTTAATATTACTTCAAAATCATCTTTGTAATGTACCCTTCCTCTTGTGCTGCCATTGGGAACATGGAGAGTTTGGAAAGGTTCTTGGCATATTCCTCTTCAATTTTTATCCTGAAACATCAAGCATTCATCAAGAAAAGAAAGAGATAAAAAGATTTAATGTGACATAATCTCATATAGTACTATACTGGCAGAACGCACGTGTACCATGGCAATATTACAGTCCTTTAGATTTGTATCCTGGTAATACCCTGTGTTTTTGAATGTAGCTGTCCTTCAGCACTCTGTTATATAAGTATCATGGTATCAGCATCTGACACCATCACTGTACATTTTGTAATGACTATCTGTTCCTGTGATTCCTTTCAGATCGAAACATTGGTTTGCTCAAACACTTTGAGTTTGGTTTGATTCTGATATTGAGTCAACGTGAATATCCTTTTTGATATATGATGAGAAAGTTAAATATCAACATTTTGGTCTAGTTTTCCAGTAAAATAACTAACACGATTAGTTTACATGAGCAGCAAAATTGCATAACATTAAAGCTTGTTTTCAGAACATTTTTAATCATTTTTCCTAATCATTGACAAATAATTGTTTTTCTTGTTGCATAAGCCTCTTTTTGTTTCTGGCATTAAGTTGAAAAAAATCTTTAAGGTAAGAGAAAGTAAACTTATAGGCGTTTATTTACATAATTCAATATACACAAAATTCAAGGTATTGATGTTTGCCTACAAAACCCCCTCTGGCTCTGCACCCCTTTACCTAAATTCAGTACTTCAGACCTATGTGTCCTCTAGAAGCTTGCGTTCTGCAAGTGAACGACGCATTATTGTGCCATCCCAAAAAGGCACAAAATCACTTTCACAGACTTTTTCATTCATTGTTCCCACCTGGTGGAATGACCTGCCCAACTCAATCCCAGCAGCTGAATCCTTAGCAATCTTTAAGAAATGGCTAAAAACACATCTCTTCCATCTTTATTTAACCCTCTAACTCTAGCACTCTCTATTCTAATTCTATTTTATCTATCTGTCTTCTTTTTATTTACACACACACTCACTCACACACCCTTGACCCTCTATCAATTGCATATTTATTCTCTAACTGCTACTTTTTCTTTAAAAACTAACACTAGCTTTCTTTTTTCTATTCTATCTACTTTCTATCTACTCTATTCTATCTAAAAACAAAAAACAAAAAACAAAAAAACCCCACTAAGGTTTCTTTTTTCTATATTCTATCTAAAAAAAATCTTTAAAAAAAAAATTAAAAAAATTGCTATGTGTACTGCGTTAGGCTAACCGAGACTTGTCATATGCTTGCATGTTGTTGCTCTTTTGTTGGTTTTGATTGCTTCCATTGTCCTCTTTTGTAAGTCGCTTTGGATAAAAGCGTCTGCTAAATAACAATGTAAATGTCAATATAAATATTGATCAAGCTGGGAAGTTGCAATTACAATGTCAGGGGTGTTCCAATCACTTCAATCCGTGCAAGATGACAATGTACCATTTATACAAAAAAATTTAGCAAGATTTTTGTAACTATTGCATTTAACATATTCTCAGTGACACACCCCAAGCTCTGGAAATTTCCCACTGAGTTTTCCACTCGTAATAACAACTTTGTGGTGATGTACATCTGTGTTCAACTTGTAAATACAGTCTTTCTGACATGACTTGAATGCACCAATAAAGCACATCAAACATAAGCTCAAACGTGCATGTGTGATATGTGAGAAAAAACCTCATTGATTCTTATGCATCACACAAGCAGAGCTGAGTTTACATTTACCATATTTGATGTGCTCTATGTACATGTGTGGATTAATGTTTATATGTGAATAAAAGCCTAAATTAAATCTGTTAATTTATTAAAGTGACTGTATCTCTCTGGGAGACTGCTCAATTCATATAAAACACATTTACGATTTCTTTATGAATTTTTTGAAGCTTGAAAATGTTGATTGCATAGACTTTCAATAGATTAACAAAAGCTTAGAGAATGTTAAACATATCCAAATTTGTTTTTTTGAAGATGAATGAAAGACTTGGAACGACATGAGGCTAAGTAAATGATGACAGAATTTAAATTTTTGTGTGAACAATTCATTTACGAGCCTAACCTGAAATAATAATAATAATATTTTTCTTAACTGGTTTTCTTGAAGTTGTTAGTGTAAGAAGAAAAGATATGTTCATCATATACTCTTTCTAACACTCTTTTTTGTGAGTTTATCTTTTAAGAATGTTTAGATATCTGGAAAACCAGAAAAAAATACAGATGAAGAAACTGATTGTTTTCAGTGTGCAGAATAAAACATAACACTCAAAAAGGCAATAGAGAGTGAGGTGTTATGTAAGAATGATGTCAGTATGAGAGAGAGGCTTGCCCACCTTTCTCTGATGAACTCTGCCATCTCTTTCTGCATCTGCTTCCCCTTCAGCTGTTTCTGCAGCAGCACCTCAAACCCTGGCACTGTGGCCCCCTGAGGGTCCCTCTTATCGGCCTGCAGAGGACAGAGAGACGTTACACACATGCAGCATCATGCATACTACCACTTCATCAGCTCCAGACTGTCAGCAACACGTGAGCGCGATCAGATGTGTGTGAGAGCGGCCACATGTGTGCGTGAGTCACAGCGTGGGTTTGCATGAATCAGAGCGTGTGGGAGGGGGTGTACACCCTTACGGGTGTAACTGTGAGTGTGCGTTTCAGTGAAGGGTGTGTATAGGTTGTTGAGGGTATGACTAATCTAATATGATGGCTCCTGATGCAGTCTGTGTGCGCAGCATGTTAATGAAATATGCTTTTCTTTCTGTGTGTGTGTGTGTGTGGAGGTGCAAGAGTCTGCTGTTGTGACGGCTGTTGACATGCCGTCCCACACATGACAGAAGTGTCATAACCTCTTTACACACTCGGCTTGAGAAACAGCCAGGAGGAGTCTTCCCGACAAAATACTCCTGTTATCATTTGCCTGTGTACATGCATATGTCTACATGTCATTTCAATCTCTGTCCAGGGTTATTAGGAATCCCAAAAGTGAAAATTTGCTGAAATGTACTCACCCTCAGGCCATCAAAGATGTAGATGAGTTTGTTTCTTCATCAGAACAGATTTAGAGAAATGTAGCACTTCATCATTTACTCACCAAAGGATCCTCTGCAGTGAATGGGTGCCGTCAGAATGAAAGTCCAAACAGCTGATAAAAACACCACAATAATCCACAAGTAATCCACAGTCCATCAATGAAGTGAAAAGCTGCATATTTGTAAGAAACAGTTCCATCATTAAGTCTTCCTCCAGTGCAAACATCCATCCGCTGTTGTCCTCTCACATCAAAATCACCAACATATTGCTGCTTGATCTGTGCATATTTTTCTCCTGATTCAGACAAGATGACTTTTTCACTGGAGAAAGCAATTTTAAGGATAGACGAGTCATATTTTAGCCAGAATCAACAGTTTGAACGTCTTCATGATATATTTGTGACAGAAATGCAGTTTTTACAATACATAGTGATGTGAATTACTTGTGGATTATTGTGATGTTTTTATCAGCTGTCTGGACTCTCATTCTGACGGCACCCATTCACTGCAGAGGATAATGTGTTGCGATGAAGAAACAAACTCATCTACATCTTGGATTGAGTGAGGGTGAGTAAATTTTCCAACCCAATCTCGTCTGTGCATGGGGTTCAAATGACATTTTTCTTAAACCTGTCAGTGGTGATGATTTGAAGAAATATACCAATCATAAATCTTAAATAGTGCTAGTGTTGCTGAGCGGCTGCTAGGTTGTTCTGGTTGTTTATTAGCCCAGGTCAAGTTTCTATGATATTCTGGTTTCTAGACATGACTAAGGTCCCTCCCTCCATGTAAGTTTGTGGGATTGTTTTCTCCTATTTTATCATCCGGCACTTGAAAAGTCTGATGACTTTGAAAAACACAAGCACATCTCTCCTCGACATCTCAAGCTCAAGTATAAACAACAATATAGTGATGCTAGTTTTACTCATGTTAACAGCATCATGTTAGTCACAAGGTAAAAAAAACGAAAGCTACAAGAAATGAAAATTAAACAAAATAAAACAATATTTAGCTAGGTTTATCCTTAAAATAACATAAAATAAAAAACTGGGTAAAAACTCAAAATATACCAAATATAGTCTAATATACTTAAAACTCGTTTATATATAATATATATATTATATTATATGCAAAACAAAATATGAGAAAAAGACAAAATCTGATTGAGTAAATGATTCACAGCCTTGCTGTGAAATACCATCTGTCATAAAAAAGAAATATGTCCAAAAACAAAGAAATGTGTCCAAAAAAAAAAAAAGACAGAGAGAAATAAACATTTAGGTCTTCCTCGGGTTGAAACGTTGCAATAAGAAATCTTGGAAGCTTTAATTTCAATGTGTGGACAAATTCCTTCTTCATAAAACAGTGAAAACCCTTCATGATTTTGATTTCTTCAGTAGACGTCTGTATCACTTTACTTCACGTCACTTGTGTCTGTTATTTATCAAATGAGTGTCATTTTTACATTGCTATTTAAACCATGCGTGATGCTGTTTCTAAGCCAATTATTCAGTTTAATGTACTTTCCTAAATCATTTTTACTCACATTTAGCAAATTTGTGCTGACCCTGTGTGTGCTGTAACATAAGTTTGTTAAAGAAGGTCACGATGAGTTGTTTTCTGTCCTTCTATTAGATGGGACCGGCTCAATACAAATCCTTATAGTATAGTATCAATACTTAGCCACAGCGGGTCCACCAGGGATGATTGTCCTCTCTCTCTGTCTCTTACCCAGAAATAGTCGCAGTAGCTCCATTCATTGGGCTTGAGAAGCTGCTGCTCCGGCGCAGACGCGGGCACAGGGAAGGTGACGCAGTTGATCTGCGGTGAGATAAAACAGAGGAAGGTCAGTTCACAGTGTGTGTGCGCGTCTGCTGTTTTGTCAGGTTGATTTTATTTTCAGAGGAATGAGAGAGAGATGGCTTGTGTCTCAGAGGGGAGACTAATGAATGGTCACGACGTAAAAGAGAAAGACTGGTCATATAGGCCGTGACCTATAACAGCCTGAGGATGGAAGAAGAGAGAGGGGGTATGTTTGGAATGGCAAACTTTTTAAAAGCCTACTATTTTAGAAAAAAAGATTGCATACAACCTCCTGTTTTAAAATTGTAAGCACATATCATTGTGAAAAAGAAGTACACTTCAGAATACTTTTAAAAAGAGTACTTACTACGGAAATAATATACTTTAAAAGAATATACTTAACGTGTGAACTGAATGTAATGTCTTCAGACACATAATAGCATGTTAACTGCAACTAAATGAAAATGTACTATAGTTTAAATGCGTATTAAATGCAATTAGATGAATTTACATTTTGACCCACTTAAGTACATTTTAATATGTAAATTCATAATTGCTTCGGTTGTCTTTGAAATATGGTTGAAGTGTACTGTCAAATTTCCGAACACAAGATATTCTCCATTAATGTTAACCAATAAAAATATCACGTTCCATCCATTTACCTCAAAATCAACTTTTTTGTCATTGCACGCTAGGACCTCATTGACTAGAACACTTGCACTGCAGTGCATACTGCATAGCATCAAATAATTTGTATTATGAGAGAAAATACAAATGGAAAGGCCTTTTATGCGAGGGCTGTATCTTTCTGCACAGTATGCAGGTATGTTGTAAGCTGCTGGCTCTTCCATTCAAAACACAGCCAGAGATTCGCTTACAACAACGAAACAAGCTGAAGTTGTTAGGAGTGAGATTCCCAAACAATCACATCCAGCACTGCGTTCCTACCTCAGACTGCAGTTAGTGTGTGTGTGCTCATAAAGTGTTTGAGTATACACTCTAGGGTCCATGGCGTCTCCAATTAGCCTGTAAGCACTGCAATTATGTAATGCTCACCATCTGTACCGCCTCCCTGCCACTGCCAAACAGGATGTGCTCCCTGCCATAGCCCTTCAGTGCCTCACACACACACACTCACACTTATTCATGCTCAAATACACCACTGTAAACAAATTGACTTAAACTGTTGTAAACAAGATTGTTTTGCAAAATTGTTAAGATATTTCATAAACTTCGACATCTATTTAATATGCTAATGTCATTCATTTTCTCAAACTCAGTTTTTTATATTTTGTATTCATTTAATTAAGTTACTGCTAAACTTTCAAAAAATCCACCTCAGGCATAAAATACCAGGGTTGTAACCACACAGAAACTGAAGGACCACCATAGGGAAGCATGTTTTATGCATGTATTTAATATGTGGTAGCAGCCTTATTTATTGTTCACACTATAATTACAGTTACAGTAAATATGGAATTAATATAGCAGTTATTTCAATACATAAAATAAATTTTGATAGTATCACCCAGTTTGTTTCTGCCTTATAAATGGAAATTGAAATGGAATTGAAAATATATGGGCCATTCTACAGAACTGGTCCAAAGTCAGAGTTGGAAACGTCTTGGAAAAAAAAAAAGTGTCTTTTTCCAAAAAAATTGTATGTATGCAAATTGAATAATATCCAAGGTACACATTCCTAGTTATTGTGCAGTTAATTCTCATATTGTATTTTCAGAATGTTTTGGAATATTTGTCCTCTCCCCAAATTTGTCACTTCCGAAACACAGTAATAATAATTTAATTAAAAGGGTTATATTGACCTGTTAAGATTTTTCTTACATCTACATTGTAAATATATATTTTTGCTATTTTATTCAACTTTTTTTCAGAGGTAAATCAACAACAGTTACATCTTTAATAATATTTCAAGGGTAATTTATGAGATTTGTTGTATTTTGAATACAATTTTTCTTTATAAAAGGCAAAAAAATTGATCATACTGATTTCAGAGTTAAGGATTCATTAGTTTGAATATACATTGAACCAAACACTATCATAACATTTTAGTTGATAATTTTTGACAAAACATCCCATGTTTCGGTAGTGACTGCACATTTTCGGTAGTGACAGTAATGCTTTGGTAGCAACCACATCACATTACAGAATTTTAACTGGCATAGTAAAACATACTAAAATACTAAACATTTGCATAGCTGTACTAAAATTATGTTTATTTCCCCCAAATATGAGGATTATGTGTTCTCTTTTGTCACTACCAAAACAATGATGACATGTTTTGGTTGTGACTGTTTTGGTAGTGACAATTTTATGGGATAACACCCCAAAAAAACAGATGTCATTACCGAAACTCCACCAACTGTTTCAGTAGTGACTGTTTCAGTAGTGACAATTTTAGATACTTTTGAACCTAGCTCAAAGATGCTAATTAGCACATGGTTAGCTAGCACAGTTCTGAACAGTGGTACACATATAAAAACTAAATGTTATGGAATAACTCCTAAAAAGTGTGCTTAATTGCAGAAAAATGGTGTTTGGTAGTGACGTTCCTTAAAGTTACAAAGATTTTTCAGATTTTGAACACATTTACCTCAAAATGATGAGACCTATCTACTCACACATTGTAGCTATGAGAGAGGGGGACACAGGAATATTTCCTGATTATAAATTTATGGGTTTAGTTAAAAACAGTCTCAGACAATGGACTAAAACATACACGGTTTCGGTAGTGACATGAAAATGCAGGACACATTTATTTTTTACATAAAGTTTCACAATTTACAAAGAAAATATAAAATAATTTTTTTGAACTTTACTTTTTTAAAAGAATCAAAAAGATACTTTTAAAAACAACAATGGAATAAAATACAAAAATAATATTGAAATAATTTTTGTAAGTTGAAATTCAGGGGTTAGGGTTCGGGACAGCCACCTCCCAATTGAAAGTACCTAATAAATGATGATTTTATATATATTAAGCTTACTAATATTTTAAATATTATTGTGGGTTTCAATAGATAATAGAAGGATCTTAGTAAACATCTAAGATTTGAATACTTAAATGCTTTTTAAATGTGTTTTTTGGTTGTGGGACAGCAGTTTGCACCAATTCTGTAGAATGGCCCATGTATAAAATTTATTACATTATTACTACAAACATGCTTTGTGCGATGATCATTCACTTTGTTGTATTCAAAATATGCTAAAGCTGAATATAACAGGGTTAAAGGTCATTGAAAAAATGGATAATAGCTGCCTAGCCTAAGTTTGCAAATATCACTGCACAAATATGCAGATTATTATAATTTTTTAATTATTTACAAAATTGTTGTGCAAACAAAATATTACTATAAAAATTACTATAAAATGTTTTTAATACAAAAAATATTTAAATTTAAAAATAAGTAAACATTTTTACATTCCAAAAAAATTCAATTTAAAATCACACACACACACACATACATATGTATATATATATATATATGTGTGTGTTTGTGTGTGTGTGTGTACTGTATATGTAAGTAATTATAGCAAAAATTCTTATCAAAAAATGTCCTGTTCTCTGACAATGACCTAAAACCACAGAGACAGAACAGATAATATTTTGCATATCTGTTTTGTAAAACTTTTTAGGATAATATATATTGCCCAGAGAACAACCAGGGCAATCTTTGATAAATTAAGACTGTTCTATCTCATCTCAGCAAAGCATCTCTGAATGCTAACTCCTCGACTCCATCAGCACCATTTACACCTACATCATTTGCGCAAACAGACAAGACGGTGCAATGCAAATTCTGCAAACTTGACTACAAAGACACAAAAAAAACAACAATTACGATCAAGACACTGGATCGACGGCCCTTGCATGTGCACAGTGATAAGGCCCTATCCACTCACCCCAGACGCTTCCTAATCTGATGGCGTTTGAGCTGATTTACTCATTCGTGCCTCGTCACTTTGTTCATTTCATGCCTGGAAGATCGCTCTGATTGTCATGGCCGCTAGATTTTCCCTTACAGTGCCGCCACATCTATCACTCCCGCTGTTTATCCTTCCCTCTCATTCTCCACAAAATGAGCCCATTCATCAGATTCAGGCCCATCTCCTCAGCGAGGTGATGCACCCTTATCAGGAGCTTATTACACCCTCTGCCCACGCTGCAATACATCCCCCTCTACATACTTAAAAATCCAGCTTCCTCTGCGCTGATGTAAGGTCAGTTCACATCCACCAAAACTGTAACCTGAATCACCATTTGGGACACCGCGGTGGTTTTGCATCAGGGAGCAGGGAGGGCTAATACTCTTGATATTGCAGTAAACTGGTTTGGTTGGGCCACAGTTATTTCAAACATGGGCTGTGAATGAAATCTCACACTAATCAAACATCAGCTCTACTCATGGGGCTCACAGTGGGCGCATTTCATATATATCATTTTTCGTTTTTATATTTCTTATGCAAATAACTATAAAAAAACACTCTAGGATTATGAACCAATAATACTGTAGTCAGAATAGCCCAAGGGGTGCTGGTTTGGCAGGCTAGCTTTGGCAATTAGCCCCCTCATGGTAGATGCTGTGAATACATTATGTTTTTCTCTAGATGTTTTAATGTATCACAAGTGTATTTACAATTGAATAACAATCGCAGAAAACAAAGTCTAAAACTGATTCTCCAGCACATGAAACAAGATGCGCAATGAGGTTCATTGGCCACTAGACATACATTATAAATAATAAAAATGAAAAGACATCATCCCAGCGAAGCATGAAAGACAAGAAAGAAAAAAAACTAGGTACGAAAGGTATAGATTATCCACTGTAACACTGTTGCTATCACTATTTGACAAAAGAACCAGACAAATGTTTGGCAATAAATGGTTTGTTTAAAGAGATAGTTCACCCAAAAATTTATTCTCTCATTTACATGTCATCCAAACGTTGTACATCACTTACTTTATTGACTGGAAAAAAAATCAAAACCATGAAAACCATAAAACACAAATCAAAACATACAAAAACCACAAAATACAATATAAAACACAAAAAAACTAAACCTAAAACAGAACAAAATGCAAATCAAAACACAAAACAAATCATACAACAAAAAACTAAAATAAAAAAACTAAATTCAAAACAAAACAAAATATAAAAAAACAAAATAAAATATTAAACATAAAACAAAAAGAAACAAAACTAAATGTAAAAAACAAAACAAAATGCAAGACAAGGCAAAAATACAACAAAACAGAACAAAACAAAAAGTAAAACATACAACAAACTTAGAGGTAAAACAAAACAAAATGCAAACCAAAACACAACATACAAAACAAAACATAAAACACAAAAAACATACAACAAAGCACAAAAAGTGAAACAAAACTAAATGTAAAACAAAACACAACAATACACAAACAGGAAAAATACAATGTAAAACAAAGAAAAACAAAACATACAAAACAAAGTGAAACAACTAAATGTGAAGCAAAAAAACAAAACAAAATAAAACATAAAACACAAAAGAAAACAGAACAAAAAGTAAAACAAATCTAACTTCAAAACAAAAACAAATCAAAAACACTCAAACATTCTTCAAAATATCTTCATTTGTGTTTCACAGAAGAGAGAAAGTCATAAAGGATTGGAACGACATGAGAGTGAGTAAATGATGACCATTTGTGTTTAATTTTTGGGTAAACTCTTGCCTTGAGAGTTAATTTAGCGCTTATATTTAGCAAGAGTTTGACTGACATGAAATTCCCTATTCCCTATGAAATCTACCTAGAGAGACCAGTAATCATCGTCTTTAAGTCAGGAGTTTGGAAATAAACTCCAACACTAGCAAACAATGTGTTTATAACTCTGTTCGCATGTGTTTGTGTGTGTATGTGTGTGATTGCTTGTATAGTGAAAGGTAAAAAACGGACGCAGTATTTGTTTGGGTAAGCAGAATGCCTGTGCCCAGCGTATGTCTGGCAGGGGCCCATGAACCCGCTGCCCCGCTCGCTTTTAATGCCGTAATGAACACGGCTGCTGGAAAACCAACCATTTCTGCTGAACAGCCGCAAATATCACAGACCTAATGATAGCATGCAGTGTGCATGAGGGACACAAAAATCACCAGGCAAGCAAACAAATAAATCTACAAAACACCAATCCAGTCAGCAGGTTTTTCTCAGCTTACACACATACATTCATCCATACAGCGATCGCAACCGCTTCTCAGACTGTAGGGTGCCTGGCCTCTGTTGCTAAGCGACAAATTGCTTTTCCTGTAAGGGCATTTTCCCCCATTACAAAACAATATTTGTATAACACTAATAACGGATGACATCATTTCTAAGTGCAGAACATTTTCGCAAACAAACATTTCTAATATGTGGCCTCTATGTATCTCTAGTTGACGAATATTCAGTTGTTGACAGCTAGCTATTATTTGAAGCGCAGTAAAGTGCATCAGGACAGAGAGCGAGCGTGAATCAGTCCGCCAAACTGTTCCACATTATTGATACTCAAAAGATACTCAAGGTGAGGCAAAAGGTAAAAGCTTCTAGTCCAGCCTTTCAAACCCCAAACAACCTCACGCTATTGATTCAACGTGTCTCCAGTTCAGTGGTTGTCATGGAGAATCACTTGTGCGTTTTCCAGAGAAAGCTAAAAATACCTTGTAATATATACAGAAATCCATATATGCATTACACTTTCAGTAATGCGCTTTGCAATATTGATATTTCTAGCCAGATTTTAGCTAAATGGTACATTTAAGCAAGATGCAAAACAGCGCTGTGATTCAGTGGTGGTATCAGATATACTACAGTATAACTGTAGTAAAACTACAGTCTTTGTTTATATACCATGGTGGAGTTTGATTGCCACAGACACATATCATGGGATGTAATTGGTGATGCTATTTCACAATATTTTTTAATTGTTTTATTATTATTTATATATTATTAGTGTTTGCATAATGCATAATATTTTTTAATATTTTATTTTTGTACTGTGTAGTTTGTATCTGTATACACATAGTATCATTTATACTACAATATTAATTAATTTACAATTTTCTGTTATATCATTGTATAACATTTCTTTTTATTTTTGTACCGTATATTTGTATCTTTGTGTATATAGTATCAGTTATACTACAGTATATCAGTACTACAGTAAAATTATAGTATATTAATTATAATGTATAGAATTATAGAATTAATTATATTAGTGTATTATAATTATAATATATAGAAAATAATTTATATAATATTTTATCGTATGTAAGTGGTTGTGTTATATCATTATATTTTTAAACTATGTGTATATTTAGTATCAGTTATACTACAGTATATCAGTACTACAGTAAAATTGTAGCATATTAATTATAGTATATACAGTATAGAATACAGAATAGTGATATTATATTACTATATTAATTTATTAAGTATATAATTTCTAGCATATTATTTGTAGTTTATTTCATAGTATGTAAGTGGTTCTATCATTAGATTTTAAATTGTTTTATTATTATTTATATATTATTATTTGTATGATGTATACAAAGTATTTTTATGTGCACAAATATAAAATGTATACATTTTTATATTTTTACTGTATAGATTGTATGTATGTGTGTGTGTATATATATATATATATACACACACACACACATACACATACTGTATATAAGACACATTATTTGTATAATGTTCAATATAATATATGAATGTATGATATAATGTAGATGTGACATCTAGCTTTCTGCAATTAAATATTTAATATAATGGTCAATGAACAAACTATTTTCAACATAGCTGTGCTGGTCTTTTCTTTCTCACATAATAAAATAATTAATAATAATTAACACACATCAGTATCTTTTGTCCATTTATTTATTTATTTGCTAAACGGCTGTGTAATAACTGGAATAATGTTCAGCCATTCAGTCCTAATCAAGAAAAACCCTTCCGGAGTTTATTTGGCCATAATGACAGCACATTATCGCTTACGCTTCAATAAGCGATCAGACTTCCTTTGTTAGAGGAAATGACACGTTTATTAACGCACACCACGTACAAATACTAGAGCACTCGCTCTATACCTGCTGCTAAAACCGCAGCATATTAAACACGCCGCATGCTGCCTCTCTGTACAAACAGTGACAGGTTGAATGACAGTTTTCCTTCATTCCTCCCATATCACTCTCGTTCATTTCTCCCTCTTTGTGTGTGTGTTTTTTTATTTCAACACCCATTAGTCAGTACTATTGCCTTTGTCACCATGGAAACTGGACTAGCCATGTCTTCCCCAGTTCTCTAGTCTTCTCTAGTTCCCTCTCCCTGGTGGGCGGTCTCTGTTTCTCTCCTCTGACGGACACCTCACCTGCCCTATACACACGCCAGAATATCTGTGCATCTCTCACACTACAGGTTACATAACAGCAAGCCTGCCTTAAACAACCTCAGGGAATGCCAATGTAAATATATACTGTGGTAACTGCAAAGAGAGGCCAACCATCACTACAGGCACTCGCTAAAGCCAAAAGTGTTTTTTTTTTTTTTTTAATGAGAGCTTCTCGTTAAATTCTCAAAGTGGATGTTCAGGCTTATTCAGGAGGAAAGGACTTCCTGAGTTTTGGTGAAAATGAATCTGACCTGCACTGGCATGCGGCTGCAACATCTGAGCTTCTTCACGCCGCTTTATGAATTATTGCAGTGGTTCCAAATGCACTGCAACACAAGTAGTTTCTTGAAAGCTTCCTAAAGCGCATCACACAGCCTTTTGTGCCGTTTCCAGGTGAAGCTGGATCAAAGCGGGGTTCGAATACAGCTTCAAAGCCACGACTCTGTACTCACACTGCATACATAATTAGAAAATAAGTGGCTGCGAGCGCCGTGTACATGCACGAGATTCCCACTGTCAAGCATCAGCCATGTCACATAACAGAACGTCTACACAGCTTGTGTTGGCATTCAAAATACTCTCTTCCGTGGCGCGGTTGGACGCTGGTCAACAGCGTTTGGAATAGCAAGCAGTCTCTTGGGAAGTGGGCAAATGTGAGTGCATTAATGCAAGAACATGGAGCAGTTCTTGAAAAGTGTCGAAAAGAACTGAAATCTGGTGTATTTTCCACTCCGTTTGGTTCCATTCAAAGCAGTTCCCGGGAGTTCCATCATAGCATTTAAATCTCGGAATCTTTATTTGAATGAACGCTTCCATGTTGGTGAATCCGTTAAAACATTGCAAAACAGCGGTGATGCAATCCACCAGTCATAGTGCATCTTCACACTCTCAGAAGTGCACACACAAACTTCCAGCAACATCACTCGTGAAACACACACACACACAGGCGAAGCAGTGAAGAGAGTGGCACAAAACACTGAGCAGATGTTTCACATCTGCGAAACACTTCAGGGAAACAGCCAACCATTGATTTGAAATCCCAGGAGCCAGCTCTGCAAAACTCAAACATCCTGGCTCTTTCTGATCGATGTTGTCATTAAAGCTGTGACTGATGCATATAGAGCGTCTCATCTATATGTCTGTGTGTATGAGCAGTACTCACAGTGATTTTGGTCTCCTTGATCTCCTTCTCCTTATTCTGCCTCCTGGCTGGGGAGGTGGACCCTGGGCTCTGGGGGGACAGATAGGAGGCATCATCAAAACTGCCCTCCGCATCAAAGCTTTCCTCCATCTCCATTGCTCCTTGCCTCCTCTCTTTCTTTCTTTCTTTCTTTCTTTCTTTCTCTCGCTGTCTCACTCTTTCTGCACTTTTGCGCCGCTGCTCTGCCACACCGCTCGACTCCCGCGTGCAGTCTGACTGCCTGGCTCTGTTGCTGTGGCGAGCGATGCAGAGTGGAGCGTGTGCGTGGTGGGGGGATTCAGGGGGAGGGGGGTCGTGGAAGCGTGACGGAGTGCAAGGGAGAGAGGAACAGGCAGAGAGAGTAGGTGAGGTACACAAGACTTCAGCAACACTTAAGAGGGCACACAGTCAACAGGAAAAGAGGGCGAATCTCTTTTCTGATGTAGAGGGCAGATTTCACCTCAAAATCAAAAAGGGGAAAACAGAAATTATCATTTGCTTAAGGAACAAAGCCTGTTTTAGGATCATTATCATTTTATTTTTGCAGTAATTTATTTTTAACAGCACATTTTTGACTGTAATTAAGAAAAAAAAAATCTTACTCTGTTTATTGTAATGTAAAAAAAAAAACAATGTTACTATAATTAAAAAAAAAAGTATTTATTAATTTTTAACATGAATAAAACCATTGTGTGGAATCAGGGTGATATTTATTACTGTAAATTTTTGGAAAAAAAAAGGTGTTTTTAAGTTATGCAAACAAAATAAAATGTGTGTTATTACTGTATTATAGTAATTATTATTTAATTATTGGTAGTTAGTAATTATTTAGTAAAAAAAAAAAAAAAAGTGATTCTTTCCCCAAAGAACATGACACGAACTTTGGGGAAAATTGTAATGAAAACAAAACAAACTTTCCATGGTAGTGTATGTATTTAAAGTTATGAAAATAAAATGAAATTAAATAAAATAAACATTATGTTGTGTCAGGGTGATTTTATTTTAGTAATAAAATTGTGGTAAAACTAAAAGTGTGTTTTTTAAATTACACTAATAAAATACAATACAATGTAATATTGTGTGGAATGAGGAAGATTTTTATTACTGTACTATAGTAATTATTATTTAATTACTAGCAGTTACTAATTAATTAGTAACAAAATGTGATTCTTTCCCCAAAGAACAGTAATAAGAATTTTGGGGAATTGTCATGAAAACAAACCATACCTTCCATGGTAGTCTATGCATTTTAAGCTATGAAAATAAAATAAAATAACAATGCAAAACAATTGTAGAATTGTAATGAAATTTTTGTAAAAAATAAAAAGAAGACAAAAGGATGGCAAAAAAAAAAATACTATGAAGAACTGCCCAAGAAAGATTGTAGAGGACAGCAGAGAAAACAGCTCTTAGCATGCTGTTATGCAGTTGCTAGGGTGTTCTGACTGGTTGCTAGGCAGTTGCTTACTGGTCCAAGTCAAAAGAGTCCATCCCCAGTCTCTATGATATTCTGGTCTTGAGATATCAAGACTCAAGTCTCTCCTTCAAATCTATGAGATTTTTAATCAGCCTTATTGTTCTCCTGGTGCAAAGACATGTCTCAGAAAAGCAATGACACCAATCCCCTCAACAACCAATATGATGAGTGAGGTATCATTCACAATACAAATGGTGCGGGGTGAGCAATAAGCCAAAGTTCAATATCTAAAGCGACAGCAATAGTACTGTGCGACTTCGTCAAACATTGCTAATTTACATAACAGTATGAATAACTAAAAATAAAACCAAAGACCGTTAAAAATAGGAGAGAACAGAGTGTTAAAATGACGGGAGGCGAATGATTTACTCATATGGCACCACGCCCCCTTCCTTCTCTACAGCGTTTGTGTGTTTGAGCAGAGAGGAGGGGAGGAAAGGGGAGGAGAGAGAGGGAGGAGGGGTGAAATGGGGCTAATTATCATTGGAGGTAAGCTGCAAACAACAGCACGCTGTCAGCAGAGACAAATCACATGACCTGCGAAAACAAAGCCATTTCTCACCACGCGTGTGCGCGCGTTTGAGCTTATCTTTCAGACTGGCTGATGCTTCAAGGTATCTGTATTCATTTTGCATCAGTGTTAGAGCTTCGAGAGAGATGCGTGTGTGTCCAACGCTGGAGAGCGCGAGAGTGTGTATGTGCCTTATTTAAAGCTGCAGACGCTGTATCACCATCCTTGTGTGAGCAGGTGCTAGAGACTGTGTGTTTAGCGTGTATAAGTAAACATCTCCCAGCATGCATCAAACTACACTGCCTCCCCTCTGTGCTTAACTGTACTAGCATAGTGTGTGTGTTTGCATTATGTGCTGAGCGTCTGTACACCTATTTTACACACACTCCTTCGTCCCAATAAAAAACATGGTCAAAGAACCAGCCTGCTAACGAACATGCAAAACCTCACTTTCTGTCTTACCGTCCTGCAGAACATTTCGGCGCAGACCCGCAACCTGCGGTTCCGTTCCTCGCCGCTCACCCAGTCCCGTTTGCTAAGTGTTCGGCACCCCAGACTCTCCCAGCGTCTCCCTTGTCTTCTCAGTCTAACCCTTCCCAGCTCCGCTTAAACCCAACACATTTCCAATCCTGGCCTGAGATCAAACTCTAACTGCGTACAAGGATCCAGAACTGGGCCGCCCATATGGCCTACTCCTTGCCGCTCCCATTTGCTGATGACATGAGCTGCCCTTGTCTGGCTGTTAGTCGATCACGTGGGATAGGGAGGGTTTTACTTGGCCCCGCTTTGCCAGTTTCTTTAACTGTTACTGTCCCCAGATTGGCGCAGATGGCACCAGATCTACTGACTCACGTATTTCTGTCCAAATCCAAGGAGCGATGGAAGACCACATAATTTGGTATCTGTAAATTGTTTGCGCTTCATATTGAGAATCATTCCACAGAAGATTAGAGTTATATTATGCCATATTCATACGTGATACTTCAAAATGCCACTGTACCTGGTTGCTGAGGCTGGTTTTCCTTAGGGACACATCTGGATGCTCCAGCACGTGTCCAGAGGCTCCATGAAGCTGGCATCCATTTACTACAACATAGATGCAGGAAGTGAGTCTTCATTGACTTCAAAGGTTTCCCATGTACAGTATATGTATAAATGTCAGCGTGGGATAGTGATTAAACTTAAGACTGATAACCAAAGGGTTGCTGGTTTGATCTGAGAAATGATCCCATGAGCCACCATCACTGTACCATTTAGGGGGATGTTTCTGTAAGTGAACCCTAAGCCAGGGGTTTGTTAAAGGGTTAGTTGATCCAAAAATGAAAATTCTGTCATTAATTACTCGTTCTAAACATGTAAGACCTTCAGAACACAAATTAAAATATTTTTGATGAAATCTGAGATCTTTCTGACCCTCCATAGACAGCAACGGAACCACCATGTTCAAGGTCCAGAAAGGTAGTAAGGACATCGTTAAAATAGTCCATGTGACATCAGTGGTTCAACCTTAATCTTAAGAAGCTATAAGAATACTTTTTTTGTGCGCAAAGAAAACAAAAACAATGCTTTTATTCAACAATTTCTTCTCTTCCGTGTCAGACTTCGACGCGCGTTCATGACAGTACCACAACACATGCTTGTGCATTCATCAGCTTGCAAACAAGCCGCAGCGCATCCTGGTTCTACGTCAGAACGCCGGCTCCTGTGTCAGCAGCACCACACGCATGCGTCGTGGTACTCTTGTGAACGCGTGTCGAAGACTGACACAGAAGAGAAGAATTTGCTGAATTGTTGATGTCGTTATTTTTGTTGAACATGGTAGTTGCGTTGCTGTCCATTTTTCTGATCTTTCTGACCCTGCATAGACAGCAACAGAACTACCATGTTCAAGGTCCAGAAACATAGTAAGGACATCAAAAATATCTTAATTTGTGTTCCAAAGATGAACAAAGGTCTTATGGGTTTGGAACGACATGAGGGTGAGTAATTATTGACAAAATTTTCATTTTGGGGTGGAGTAACCTTTTAAAATATACCATGTGACATCAGTGGTTCAATCTTAATTTTATGAAGATACATTTGTGTGCAAAGAAAACAAAAATGATGACTTTATTCAACAATTTATTAACTTAATTTGTGTTCAGAAGATGAACAAAGGTCTTATGGGTTTGGAACGACATGAGGGTGAGTAATTAATGACAGAATTTTCATTTTTGGGTGAACTATCCCTTTAAATTTTTTTAATGCTAGAACTAGAGAGGTATGCTGTGGTTACATTTAGTGTACTCTTTTAATGGGTGAAATACAGTCATTTATAGGGATGTCCCGAGCTGATCTCAAGGATCGGGATCAGGGCCAATCAAGCACTTTTTTAACTGATTGGTATCGGCTCTTATAAACCCGATCCTTATTTTATGTCAGGTGTCATGCCGGTGACGTGAAGTATTTATAAATTGTCATTTATTACATTATGACTACTCATGAATTTAGCGGACACATTACACATAAAGAGAGAATATATTTGTAAATTATGCTAATACGTTATGCAAAGCAAGAACAGCTGAATGGTTTAACCGAAGTAATGATGCATTGACATGAATCTTGCAGTTCGGTAAGTGAGTCATATGTTGATTCGTTAGCCACTCTTATAGATTCAGAGAGTTCAGTCAGTGAGTTTGCCAAATTGATTAAACCAGTAACTATTTTGAACAACTTATTTAAACGAACTTTCAGACTACACAGATTGTGCTATTGTTTGTTTTTGCATGCAGCCTGTGAGCAGCACTGACACTGAAAGCTGTGCGGGAAACACTGCTGTGATTGGTGGCACACTTGTTGCATGTCATGCCAAAAGTATGTACTGTAAACATTAGTTTAGAAAATATTATAAATGCACAATCATTCACATTCTTTGCACAGTTTCCTCTCTGCAACCCACAACTCATAAAATGCTGCTCAGACTGAACTGCCTGATACTTACTCAATATAGGACATGGTTTAGACAGCAGTCAACATTTTTATGTCAACAGTTTTATGTATTCATCAGCTTATGTGAGCACTGACGCATGCACACTGTCTTAATAAACCCTTATTGACACCACACTGAAGCTAATGTGCAAGATCATGCATTATGTCCAAGTAGTAATCATATCACTGACTCTGGACCCACGTCTCACAGATGGCCAATGCTAAGCTCGTGCTAAGGCTCAACAGCCTGTGTGTACGTGTCCACTGACTGTGTCCAGTGGTGAGTGATTATTATGACGAAGGCTGTGGCACAATGCGGTTCTTCTTTGAGCTGTCCCTCTCCTTCCCTCAGGGCTGAAGAAACACACAGTCAGAGCATAATGAGCTGGCCTTCCCTGATATAAGCACTGACATCCAGCTTTTGATACATAGACTACAGTCTCCTGAAACACTGGGACATTTTTTGTCTTGTTGCTGTTCTCATGTCTCTGATTCTTAGCGTATTATCTTCCAACGTGTCTTATATTTAAACCACTATGTTTTGTACTTTTGTCCAACATGCATTCTCTTTTTCTACATCTTTGTCCATAATGTCCTCTCTCTTCATATGTGTCCACATGTCCTCTTCATACATGTCTGTCCTCTCCCAATATTTCTGTGTCTACATTGTACTCTGCATCTCTATCACATCTTCCTTCTAGATCATGGTCCACATGTCTTCTCTCTTTCTGTACATTTGTCCATAATGTCCTCTTCTTTTTGCTTGTGTCCACATGTCCTCTTCCTACACATCTGTCTACCCTGTACTCTTTCTGTCCACGTCGTCATGCTTTGTCTCGGTCCACATTACTCTTTGTACACCTCTATTACATCTTCCTTCTACATCACTGTTCACCATGTCCTCCTACTTTCTGTACCTTTGTCCGTAATGTCCTCTTCCTTCACCTGTGTCCACATTGTACTCCTACTGTGCGCCTGTATGCACATGTCCTCTTCCAAACACATCTGTTCACTCTGTCGCTTACAAGTATTTTGGTGTACCATGTCTTCTTCCTTTGTCTCTGTCCACACTGCATTCTTTCTGCACCTCAGTCACATCCTCCTTCCACATCTCTGTCCACCATGTCCTCTCCCTATATATTTGTCCTCTGTAAATTAAATGAAAATTACCCCATAGTTTGCCCAGAAATGAAAATTAACCCATAATTTACTCAACCTTCAGCCATCCTAGGTGTATATGACTTTCTTCTTTCAGACGATCACAATCATCTGTTATATTTAAAAAGTCCTCTTCCAAGCTTTATAATGGCTGTGAATGTGTGATATTCAATAGTCCGATAGAAGTCCAATAAATCTTGATTTATTGGTCCTAATACATGATTTATTATTAACATAACATTACTGTTGGGTATATAATCTAAACACAATAGTGTACATCAGCATTTCACTAGGCTGTATCTTGAATATAACATGCAAACTGTGTAAACTGTGAAAGATGTGTAAAGTGCCCTAATCTCTGTGGGCAGGTGTGGACAGATGGATCTAAGTGTTAATAACACTTGCTTTAACTGTTTTCCAATAGTATGTGGCACCTAAATGCAGCATTACAAAAATCCAGTCTTGTTGAGTAATGGTAACCAAACATTGTGAATCAGTTAAGATTAGACATGGGATTTATGTATAATGTAAAAAGCGCTATTGAATTGGCTTGAGATGGGAAAATCAATATTTTTTCAAGCCCTAGTGCAAATATTACCTGAGTGTTTGTGAGACCCAGAAGCCCTTGGGTTGGTGGTGGATGTGCTTGGCTGTTCCCACGTTGTCTCTAACACAAACACAGGCATTGTTATCTTATTTATGATGCATCGCTAGTCCAGGTATTGCTTACTAGCTTTGACTGCTTATGTCTACTACATATACAGTACTGTCTTTCTATATTACCGTTTTATCATAAATGACATTTAAAAACATAAAACTGGAGCTCTTCCTCAATCAAGAGAAAGAATTATTCCTCACAGTCCACTCACAACAGTCAGCTCAAGTAGGGGTCAGTTACTGAATACCGTTGCAAACGCAATTTTTATTTTTCACAGCCATGGCTGAAAATTGTTACCATATTTTTCTTACACAGTCGCCCCATGTTTCCTGTGAGTCAAGATGGATTTTTTTATGCTAACTCTCGCAAAACAGCATCCTTCATTCCAAGAATTCAGTCAAAAACGATTTTCCCACACAGAAACATTCTTGTGCAAACACAATTTGCTAATCAGCCCCAGATAGGGCACACACTGCTTCTCAATGTCACAATTCAAAACTGGGTCTGTTGTGATAGGGTCATGAAGCAGAGAAAAAACAATGCTAATTGTATAAAAAAAAAATTATATATGCATAATCAGGATAAAATTTCTAAAAGGGAAAAGAAACTGCTGTTCATATGTTTTGTTGTTGACGTCAAAGTTCTGGTTTGACGAGATCTCTACATCTCATCAAATTTAGTAACAGCTTGCACCAACACAAACTGTCTTTTGGTGTTAAAATAGTACTGTCAGAATTTACTAAAGACGTGCAGTGAAGAATTAGTGCTGAAAAGGCGTGGACAGTTATTTTTGCGCCTGACATTATTGAATATGCATTTGTAGGTGTTTCCATTTCAGACGCAAAATTTATGTGAGGAGAGTATTAAAATGAATCACGCAACGCGATTTACTAACGTTTGCGCTCGTCAAATTACTGGTATTTGTGCCATTATTTAACCCCCAAAAAAGCATGTCTTAAAGCAGGCGGTAATTTGCGCTGCTCTTGGTAGATTGCTCTGGTCATTACGGAAATGATCCGGCTGTGTCTGTGTTCTTTAATATGTGTATTGTCAGTAAATCACACGCAGAATTTTCCCCTCGCCTCGTGGAAATTCATTTGGTATTGTAACTAATACTAATACCGTTTTTGACTCAGTGTTTATTCACATTTCCTATTCATGTTAATCAGTTTGGATATTATTGGGTCTATGCAGATCACGGTATAATGTTAATATTTCAGTCTCTAACTTTAAAGTCAGATTTGATTTTAGGTAGCCACTTTATTTCCAGTGTAAATCTGGGTAATGAATCAGAACCAACTGAGATCAACCACTATATAGTTACAGTTCTGAAAAAACTCCCATGCAAATTTTATAACAATTTAGATGTCTGAAAGACACATGCCAAAATTAGTGCAGCAGCCCTCAATAGACTTTGTCCGTTTTTTTCAGCAAAGAGAAACAACGCATAAGCATCGAGTAAAAGTGTTTACAGTGCAAGAACAGCAGCGCTGTACACACAGATCGCCTCTGGACAGTTCTGCCAGTGTTTACAGGGCAGTCATAGTTTAGTGCCAGACTGTTGGAGAATCATGCAGGGTGTCAGCTCAGAATGAACAAAAATCCAAAGCACATGTTTACAAAAGGCCACTGAACAGCATGGCTGTTTTAGAGTAAGATTTAACCTTTGTTACATCCAGTTACACGGAGAGCAGAAATAACATCAGGACATCAAATCTCAACTAAAGGGCTAGTCGCACCAAGAGGTCAAGGTTCGGCTGGATATCTTTGTACCTACACCATTACGGCGACAATAATAATATGTTTGCAGCAAATATTCAGTCATCGCCTGAACAGGCAGTAGTTTGTGTGTTTCTATCTGGTCTTTCTCCTGCATTATATGAAATGTTCTTTGGAATCGGCACTTCTAAATTGCTGATAGTTAGCATGACTAAACCGCCATAAATTCAAAATTTACTTCAATTACGCTTCAGTGGAAAACAAGAGGTCATTACAGTTTATGCATCCCAGGCAGCGTGCTGGGGTTTGTCAGAAAAGAAAAAGAAGAAAGATGAAAACTGTGCGAGTATGTGAGAAAGGACACGAGACTATCAGATTAATCCAGATCAGCCTGATTTTCCCCTCTCCAGATGAATAGGCTATAAAGATGATGGAGAATGCTAATGAATATTTTCAGCCTGTGGAGCTGAATGAGGAAGAACTGGGTTCTATGATTACACAACAACATACTGAGATACCTTATCAACGTTTTACATTTTTATCAGGCAACGTACACGTAAAAATGAGCCTCAGTCTATATGAATGAATCACGGTGGGATGTAAGACTGATACCACAGCAGCGGCGGAAAGACCACAAAATGAGATAAATTTGGAAAGGGCAACAAAATTAGCTTGGAGCTTTTTTACTTTTATGTACAGTATATGACCGTGTCACATAAGCATTGGTCAGAGATGCTGTTCTTTATTAAAATTGAGATATTAGTACAGTAATATTACAGAATTACCACGTCTTTGATCATAGTATCATGATGTTTATACTAGCAGGTATACTTTAAAGTACCTTAAACTAGTACAATGTGTTAATATGATATTTAAACGTGGGTAGAACACAAATAGCAAATAATACTTATCTTAATCTTACATTGCCCATAAAGCATCAGTTTATCAGCTACAAAAAGACACAAAATAAATGTAATACATTTATCATTTATGCAACTATGATAATAAAAAGTGTTGGTTAAAAAATGGCCTTGAATTTTTTTTTTTCCTGCAATGAAACACCACTACTGTGTGTTTTGTGCTTTTGTGACAGGCTATTTCAGATACTGGTAAAAGTTGCAATAGATTGTAGTGTTACTGGCAAAAAAAATTTATAATAGAACATTAACAATAAATAAATAAATAATGCCTTTTCTTCTAAGAACTTTTACTTGACACATAAATTCACATAACTCACATTTTTTATATTTCTATTATGAAATTGCCAGTTTAATAAAGGCTTCTTTTTGTCTCTTAAACTGTAAAAATATTTTGATTTTTTTTCAAAATATGAATTTCAAATTTCATTTCAAATTTCAAAGCATGTTTTGCAATAAAATACTATTTCAGTGTTTAATGTGTTACTTCGTGTTACTGTGAAAACTTACTAGCAATTTCTGAGTAAAAATTGTTTCTACAACACATATATTTATTTATACATATTATTTTCACTGTCAGAGATACAGAGAGCCTATTCCAAGAAGGGATAAGAAAAGGCTTTGCATAAACATACTGTTCTAGACAGTCAAACCAACTGACGTACACAAATACACACATCAGTAATACCTTTAGTGCTTGTGTTGACATAGTATTTCCGTCCCTCAGGGGATCTGTAGCTTTTCCAACCCACAGGAAGAGACACACTCTCTGTTTCCTCTGCTGGCATACTGCAGGAGACTACTGGCTGCTGCTACAGAAACAAGCATCAAAAATAAAATAAATACTTTTCAGACACTCAAGTTATAAACAGAGTTATGAATTCAATTAATCAACATATTTTCATGATTTCTGAAGAATTGTGAAGACTAAAAAAAATCAGCTTTGCATCACAGGAATCAATTACATTTTAATAATATATTAAAATAGAAAACAGCTATTTTAAGTTGTAATAATATTCCACAATATTACTGTTTTACTGAATTTTGAATCAAATAAATGCAGCCTTGGTGAGCATAAAAGACTTCATTTAAAACATTTAAAAATCGTAATGTTTCCAAACATCTGAATCTTTTGACAGGTACTATATACACATACATATACACAAAGAATGCGCAGACCGATATATCAACTCAATCTGATATAATGACATTATTATTCACATGGCACAGCCGATTGGTTCTAGTTGCATTAGCAACCAATGAGCTTGTTGCTCAACATTCTTGGCTACAGTTTGCTGTCGCAGTTGCAGCACACTTCAGAAACCCTCCACCTTCCCCAGCTCCACCTGTATTTCATATTTTTTTTATTAATAAATGTTTAAATAAATGAATAAAGAAAATGTTGTAAATACAATAATACCATGGTAATAACATGGTAACATTCAAAACTTTTATTTTTTTCACATTCACTCATTAATGAGAATGCTCATCTTATACAATATGGTTTTAGTTGAAAAATATGACCATATGAAACTGAACAGAGTGTTCATCTTAGCACTGTTAAAGCTGAAGCTGTTCAACTGAACAATGGATGGTCAGTGGTCAGGAAACCTGCTTAAATAGCAAAACAAACTTTGCAATTTCATTTGTAGTGCAGAAATTTGTCAAAGTGTGTTTTTGCTGTTTGCAACTGAAACAATTGCTCGATGCTGCCTTTATGTTGTGTCCTGAAACAATTAATAGTAACGGTTGTAATGATAAACCAGCAGTGGCTGGAGATTGCTGGGGCTGTAATGAATCAACTGGCCATCTTTCAGCACAGAGCAGAACACCAGCTCATGGAAAAAAGGCAAAAGACATCAAGGGCTATTAACTGAATAGCACAGGCGATCATGCATTTTACAGCAGCAGTCACTGAGGACCACTGTGGACTGATCCCTCTTTTGATGCAAAACATAAAAGAGATTCCCCACCCACTCCATGAACCCTCCATTTTTCTCTCTGTCTGAACCTCTCTGCCCTACATCAGTCCCTCCATCTGCCTCATACTCTGTCTGTGAAAGAAACATGGAAAGTGGAGGTTTCTCTCCACGAGGCAGCATTTGTTCCGTGCTGTTCTGTCACCAGTTAGGATGAATTACAAGCAGTCATTTTAGTGAAAACCAGAAAACATCCATCAGCAAAAGTGACTAAAATGCATTTAACTGGCCACCAGATACAGATTTTTCTACCTAACAATGATTTAAGGATGTCAAATGAGGTAATTACTTCAGAGAATGTCCTTGTTCATTCTTAAAATTTGTAAATGAATATCATGGTTATTGTTTAGGGCGTCGATTTTTACATTTTTTGATGACAAAGCATTCAAATGAAGCTATATTGACACGTAAAAACTCATTTATACAGTGTAGTGTTATTTTATATTATTTGTAACCCCGGACCACAAAACCAGTCTTAAGTAGCACAGGTATATTTGTAGCAATAGCCAAAAATACATTGTATGGGTCAAAATTATTGATTTTTCTTTTATGCCAAAAATCATTAGGATGTTAAATAAAGATTACGTTCCATGAAGATATTTAGTAAATTTCCTACCGTAAATATATCAAAACTTCATTTTTGATTAGTAATTTGCATTGCTAAGAACATTGCTTTAGACAACATTAAAGGCCATTTTTTTTTCGATATTTTGATTTTTTTGCACCCTCAGATTTCAGATTTTCAAATAGTTGTATTTCGGCCAAATATTGTCCGATCCTAACAAACCATACATCAATGGAAACCTCATTATTCAGCTTTCAGATGATATATAAATCTCAATTTCACAAAATTGACCGTTATGACTGGTTTTGTGGTCCAGTGTCACATGTATACACTATTAAAATGATAAATTTCAGTTTTCATTTTAGTTTTAGTTTATTAGAGCCGTCATTGTCATTTTGTCATAGCATTGGTCATTTTTTTATTTTTTTTGGTGGGAGGGAGGGATGTTGTTTGTTTATTTTACTTAAATTAATATTAACTCATGAAATTTATTAATAAGTAATAAATACTATAACATAATATAAATATAAAAATAATTCTAATTTATTTTTATTCCAGTTCAATGTTATTTTTATTTATTTACAGTTAGTAATTGTAGTACCTATTTTATTTCAGCTTTATTTCAATTGACAAAAAAAAAAGTTTTAGTTAATAATAACCCTGACACAGCGTGACTATTTTAAGATAGTAAAGGCATAATTTTTTTATATGAATTACATTTACAGTATAGATATAAATAAGATTGTCATTTTACTAAAGCAAGCTTTTAAAATATTTACTTTATAGCATCTGACATTTATACAGATTTGTGTTTTTTTTCTGTTAAGAAAAAAAAACCTGTCAATAGAATAAAATTAGCAAAAAACACAATAAAATTACATAATTTCTGACCACTAGAGAAAGCAGAATGAAAAGGTTTGGTGAACGTGAATGATACAAAATATAAAATATAAAAACTAAAAATATAATAATAATATAGATCACTACATTAAACATATTTCATTAACATATTAAATGTTAACTTAACCATATAAAAAACACTTTTTTAAAAAAATATTTTAATTCCTTTTATTAAAAAAAGTTTTTTTTTCCTTGATCCCCTAGCACAAAGGCACATTATACGTGTGGTGAAAAGATTCTGCTTTAGTTAAAAAGTTAAAAAGTTAAAAACCAGAACAATATTCCAAAATCGGCACAGAAATGTGCTAATTCTGTTTTGAATGGGTGTGTGTACAAATTGTAATGTTCAGTTTTGCCATTCCAAAATCAACAAATAGTGCCATTTTTATCCACATCCTATCTTTAGACTCAACAACGCTGTGGTTTCCACTGATCGACAGCCACTAAGCCAAACACATTACTATAGCAGAAGTCATAATGTGATGTTGCCACTGACATGTGACCAACTGACCAACTGGTTTCTATGGATACTAATAGTAGCGCTGGAGTCAATGGCATTTAAATGAAACCAATTTTTTAAAAAGATTAACTTAATTCATAAGCTGAGCTGTATTCATTAGGGGCTACTTACAGACCCTTCTCACAAATGTACGACGGAATTTGCCTTGGCCCAAATCCTAACATCTGAAGAGTCCTACTAGCAGAGAAAGCTAATGAACACAACTATAAACAAACCAGACTTCATCTGACATCTGGGCTTTTTCTGTTCTCCTTCAAGTAGGGAGGGGGATTTAAGAAGACAAGGGGCAAGGTCGACAGCAGGGGCTTGAGAATACAAACACTCTCAGAGATCCAATGGCCAGGTCTGATATTTGAAACTATTATTCTGTGTTTTGACAGCACTTCATTAAAGAACATGCAGAAATGACAGAAATAGGTGAACACAGACCTAGAGGGAGACACAAAAAGGAGAATTCACTTTTACTTCAACGTTTCATTTGTGCTGTTTTAGCACCTAATTCACCTAAGGAATTTTGTAAGTCAGGTAAAGGTGCAAACATGGCCAAAAAATGACAGTTTGAACTATTGAACTGCCATCTTGCTCAGAAGTAAACGCCCACTGCTATGACTGGCTAATAGTTGTGTATATTTGACAGCGTACATTCCTCACAGATGGACGCTGCAGTGATTCAGGTCAAAAACGCATAAATACCTCAATACATATCAAACGATCTGTAATAACAGACAAAGCATTAGTGTTCACGTAGTAAAAACAGTTACTCACACTTGTGTTACTGCCGGGTCCAATATAGTCAACACAGCATCATCTTTAGGTTTCAATCTTTCTGAAAATCCTGCATCAAATTGTGCCTTGTTTGTAAAAGAATCTGCTGTAAAATGAAGTGAACAAAGGACCGTGTACTTACTGACACGGTCTGGATCTTCATTAAAAATAAAGTTCATTCAATCTTTCCTAACACTTGGATCAGAAGGAGGGCAATGCAAACATTGTTTTTCCACAACTTGGCACTGCACAGTGTCTTCTTGCCTTCACAGCCATCTTTATTACTTGGTTTCTGCGTAGACTTGCGTTCACCTCTATTTCTAATTATTTACTCTACATGCGCAAATTGGTGGGCGGGGCTAAACAGGCAGTGATGTAGAAGCCGGCGTTGATCTTCTTCTGTGGAGTTGGTGTTTAGCCACATTACATCATAAAGTGGCATCATTTTGGCAGGTTGGCTTCAATATAAGCTGTTTCTAGACTAAAGCCGGGCTCACACTACAGGAGTTTTAAAATCCTAACCGATTATGAAATCAGGCTGCAGCACACACATAAGGAGAATCTTTGCAGATTGTCCTCCCTCAAATCTTACACATGCACACACTACAAGATTTGAAAATCGTGGCGCATCACACACTACAAGATATTATTAAGATTATCATGCCAGACGGAGTGCCTCACGTGATCTCACGCAACAGCTCCTCACTGATATTTCAGTGATGTTTACACCTGTTAGCTACCGTGCTAGCAGCTTTCTGTACTCACCAGGTACGTTCAAAACTGAGGCGATTTCACCCCAGTGCTTCTTTCTCCTTAAGGCTGTGATACGTTTTCGACACATTATACAGACAATCGTGTCTGTAGTCGTGTCAGGCTTAACGAGAAAGTTTTGAGTTCTGAAACTTACAGGATGTTCTCATAGTACAATGACCTCTTATGTCAAAAATCAATGGAATTTTGGTTTCTCAGTTCATGACCCCTTTAAACCCTGGCTCACACTACAGGCTTTTTAGCCCGATTTAGCCCCGACTTCCCCCTCCCGTGAATCGGAGCAAAAATCTTGTCGAGCACCTCGAACGGTCTCGATGTTCGGCGCAGATTATCTGGTAATGTGAGGCGTTCACCGATTGAATCTTGACCTCTCGATCTGCTCACGCCCAATCGGGACCGCCCCGATCATATCAAACATGTTTGATATTTAGGATTTAAATCAGGATGATGACGGCTATATGATTACATCAGTACTTTCGTAATAGCAAATGCACGACTGCAAAACAGCTACTGTACCAACCTGTCCTCCAACCAATACGCCCGTATAGGTCGTTTGTCCTAATCCCTGAAATACGACCCATCAGAGCGTATACTACAATCGCGCCCCTATCGGCAACACGACATTTTCATATTAATGTTTTGTACTTTTTTATCTGCATTATAATTCGGATTTTGTGCAGCTCAGTTGGTAGAGCATTGCGTTATACGACGATATGTAATCATGTGATCATGCGTTCAATCCCAGAGAATGCATGCGCTCATAAAATGTGCACTAAAAGTCATGATTTTGCATGATTTCTGTAAGGGGTAGGGTTAGGTGTGGTCATTCGTACGAATTAGCCACCTAGCAAAATATGTACGAATTACCGTGAGATCGGTGTAAAAAGTCCACACATTGCATTTAAATAAACACGCATTTTGATTGGTAATGACAGTCATACGTCATGAACACGACACTGTCATTATTTTTACATAGGTAGAGGGCGCTTAACTTTAAAACGTAAATATAGGTCGTAATAAGGCGCTTGCACAAACGACCTATAGGGTCGTTTTTTGTTGGAGGACAGGCTCTACTGTACGGCTCTGTTGGATAGTGGAGACGGAGGAAACTGCTTCTTGAAGTTTTGTTTTAACACGACTGTCTGTATAATGTGTCGAAAACGTATCACAGCCGTAAGGAGAAAGAAGCACTGGGGTGAAATCGCCTCAGTTTTGAACGTACCGGGTGAGTACAGAAAGCTGCTAGCACGGTAGCTAACAGGTGTAAACATCACTGAAATATCAGTGACGATCTGCTGCGTGAGATCACGTGAGGCACTCCCTCTGGCATGATAATCTTAATATCTTGTAGTGTGTGATGCGCCACGATTTTCAAATCTTGTAGTGTGTGCATGTGTAAGATTTGAAGGAAGATAATCTGCAAAGATTCTCCTTATGTGTGTGCTGCAGCCTGATTTCATAATCGGTTAGGATTTTAAAACTCCTGTAGTGTGAGCCCGGCTTAAGGGCGATGCACTGAAATTTTGAAAACCAAAAATATTTGGCTATAACAGCAAAAAAATCAAAATCGTTGACAGAAAAAGTGACATTTAATTGGCAATTCTTGATTATGTGTTTTTACTGTTGTATTTTAGCATGTATTTAATGCACAAAACATGGATAAATTACAACAGGACACACTATGCTGTGACTAGAGCAGACTGGAATATGCTAGAGAAGCCATATTTAAAATTTCTTCAACTAAAATATCAAGACGCATCTTATTGCCAAAGGTCTTTATTACGACTAATTGATAAATGTTTCATTTATCACGTAAGAACTCCCTAAACAGCATAAAGAGTTCAATTACCCAATTATCCATACCAAAACTTTATTTTCAGTTTCAGCTTCTAGCTAAATGAAAACTTTGTGTTTCTGTAATTAACAGCTATTTTTGCATAATGTTGACTCTTCTCAAAAACCTGTGTGACTAACTATTCTGGCATATTTTGTGTTATGTACACTGTCTTTGTATATCTAAAGTCTTTGGCTACGTTCATGTACACATTTGCATTATCCCTGCCTATTGGTTACTTTGGCCCGCCCTCAAGGAACAGTTAGGTAAGCAACTTTGTTATGTCGAGGAACACTGTTTTTTTTTTGTTTCTGGATGTGAGGACAAAAAAATGGTATGGACTTCCAATATCAATGTCACATTTACAGCTGCTCACAATTACGGGCTTTATGTTTCACACATTCACAACAGACAGGGTCAGCTGACCAATCAGAGCAGACTGAGCTTTTCGGAAAGTTGGGCTTTAGATAGAATGAAACTGTGGGGGTGTTTACATGACAGCATTTTCAGCTAAAAACAGAAAAAACTTTTTATGTGTTTCGTTTACATGATAACATCGTTTTGGTGGTTTAAAAACAGACTTTTAAAAACGGGTTTCAAAGTGCATGTTTTTAAACGATTAACGTTACCATTTCTGTGTAAACCACAAAAACGCGAATTTCTTACAAAGGTGATGTTATGCACATGTATTACTTCTTCGCATTGTGTTTCTTTACAAAGTGACCAACTACTGGTTTGGCATGCATGATACAGCATTTTTAGTCGTTTTCACTTGTTTTGAAAACACTGTTGTCTGTATGCAAAAAACCCAATTTTTTTATCGATCTTGTGTAAAAGTACCTTAAAACAGAGTGTTTCAGGCAGAGGGTGAAAAGAGGTGCTGCAGCAATGTATAGTATGAAAAAAACAAAATTTTTTGCAACCTTTTTTGTGTGAAGTTATATCTAATTTTACAATTAGATGATACTATTGTCATGATAATGTAACAACTAAAACCCTAAACCAACTGTACCAAAGGCAAGAAAAACTACACACGTGTTAACAGAGTAATTAACGTGAGTGATTTCATAAAATGTTGATCCTAGCATTTCTGTTTAAATCCTGCAAAATTATAATTAACCTCGATTTTGTTAATCAACATTATGTGTCAAAATCCAACTTGAGCCTAACCCAGAATATTCCTTTAGATAACATGCAGATATGACTACTACATATGACTACTACTCTCTAATCAAATAGCAAAAAGCTCTTACCATATTACTCCAATCAAGCCTTTCTCAGAGATATGAAAAGAAGTCAAAGTTAATTAAGAAAATGCAATCCTGTGTGCATCTAAGATCAGTCCAAGTGACTCAGGAGAGGCAGCCAAACTTCTCACACATGGAACTTCTCACTCCTTCATGCATCAAAAGACCCGTATCTCAGGGTCAGCACCAAAGACATGGAAAGAGTGAACTAGTAAGTCACTTAGCTCATCTTTTTTCGCATTTCCCAAAAAAAAGGGTCAAATGAGAAATGTCTTGCTCTAGTTTCTGGGTTGGAGTGATTTCTAAGAGCCTTTGTTTGGGAGTTCCAGATGTAAGAGACTTAAGAGAGTCTAGTGCTGTAATCTGGCTGTTCTCTGAGGGCTGAGCAGCAGTACAATGTCTGACACTGTGTAGATGGACCTATGGCACTCTCTTAAGCAACAAGGCCTGTTTTGTACTGTCAAACTCTCCTTTTCTACTAAATCAAATTGACCCTTGTGTGCAGTGCCTGCTGCCCATGCGGTCCCTCACTTCCTGCTTTAATGACACTCTCAAACAGAGCTAGAAGTGCTCTACTGTTCTTGTGACTGACAAGACGGATCGCTAAAAGGGAAAGAAGGGAGGAAGACAGAAGACAAAATGCTGTCTTGAGACTGCAGCCTAAATGGGGCATTTTGAAGGAAAGTTTCCCTGCACAAACTCAAGTCCACTAGCTGGCAGGAAATCTGACACATCCTTGGATGTAACAGAGGTCTAGAGGAAATAAATTCGACAACTATCTTTGTAATTGGATGGCCACAGACCACTAAACAGAACTTTCTCATGGTTCCTTCCTGAAATAACATGTAGGAGCAGGCCAAACAACTCATTTAAAATGAATAAACTGTGCAGTTGAAGACCAAGTAATTCTTACAAGCTACTAATTCTAATAGTCTTAAATATAGAGGTTTTCCACCCTTATGCATATGTGAAACAAAATGACTAGATGCATGTTCTTTTCTCTGCTTTCTCTATAAATACTAGATTTGTCAGTGAATATAAATGTTAAAGACAGGGTTAGGATTATGATTTGGGTTTATAGTAAGTATAATTACCTTTACCTGTTTAACACTGCCTATCAGTGTTGTGCAAGTTACTTCCAAACTGTAATACATTATAGATTACTTATTACTGTTATTTAAAAGTAATTCCTTACATTACAATATTACTGT
>JAFVLL020008876.1:0-25764 GCA_021397915.2 Tor tambroides
GCTTCCATCTGCTGACAAGCTTTATGGAGATGCTGATTTCCTTTTCCAGCAGGACTTGGCACCTGCCCACACTGCCAAAACCACTTCCAAGTGCTTTGCTGACCATGATATTAGTGTGCTTGATTGGCCAGCCAACATTCCTGACCTGAACCCCATATGGAATCTATGGGATATTTTCAAGAGAAAGACGAGAAACAGTCGATCCAACAATCCAGATGAGCTGAAGGCTCAATAGTGCCTCAGCAGTGCCACAGGCTGATGGCTTCCATGCCACACCTCACTGATGCTGGAATTTGTGCTAAAGGAGCCCCGACCAAAGAACTTGAACTTTTCTGTTTGGCAAATCCTTTTTTTTTTTATTGATCTTAGGAAATATTCTAATATTTTGAGATACTGGATTTTTGACTTTCATGAGCTATAAGCTCTAATCATCAAAATTAAAACAAAAAAAAAAACTTTTGAAATGTTTTACTTTACATGTAATGAATCTAGAATATATGAAAGTTTCACTTTTTGAAATAAGTTACAATAGAAAAAATTTACTTTTTCACGAACTTTTTAATTTTTTGCACCTGTACTGTCACCTCAGGACCATCGTAACCCTGCTGCCTCTCTCTCTCTCTCTCTGCAGACTGTGGAGTAAACTGTCATAAGCACTGTAAGGATGTGGTGGGAATGGAGTGTATGAAGAGGTTGCAGGTGACCAGTAGCTCTTGTCCCTGCACCCCGGGCCCTGTATCAGGCCTCCACACTAAGGGCAACAGCTGGAGTGAGTTTTTTTTTATTTTATTGAAGCTGGCCATTACAGCAAATTAACACCCAAAAGAGTGATCATAGCAGGAACCTTGTACTTAAAAGTACAAGAAGAGATTTGTTTTGCAAACTTTTGGCTGTGAACTATACCATTTATTTATCAAATAAAGAATTAAATAGGTATGAAATATTCATTTGAGAACCATTTTATTATAGACCAAAAAAGAGACCATGGGGTGATTGTTACCATTTAAAATTCTGACGAACATTTTCAAATTCACAGATTTTCATTTTTACTTTTTCATACAATCAGCTAACAGTCCAGTTTGGAGTGGACCTTCATGCTTGCTAAAAACTGTACATTTTTACACAAAATCAAATCATACGAAATTGCCATCTTGTAAAACTGTTACGTTATGTCATGTGATTGAAATCGGTTGCCCGGAACAACTGTGAATTATGTTTTAGAAGTCATTTTAAAAAAAGATAATTGTATTCCACACAGCACCTTCTATTAAAGCCTACTTACGTTTAAAAACCCTATGAAATAGCTTGATGAAGCCAGGCTGAATGTGAAATGGCATACTAGCATACTTGTCTTACTATTTCTGCCATGTAAAGAATGCTGCTATGCTACTGTTCAATAAACTATTTAGTGCTGTCAAACGATTAATCACGATTAATCGTATCCAAAATAAAAGTTTTTGTTCACATAATATATGTGTGTGTACTGTGTATATTTATTATGTACACAAATACACACACATGCATGTATATATTTAAGAAAAATGTTATGTTTATATATTAAATATATTTTTATGTAATATAAATTATATGAATACAAAATATATACATGTAAATGCGTGTAAATATTTTCAAAATGTATACTTTGTGTTTGTATTTATATATACATAATAAATATACTCAGCACACACATATATTATGTAAACAAAAAAAATTATTTTGGATGCGATTAATCGAGATTAATCGTTTGACAGCACTAAAACTATTTAATGGGGATTTTAAGCATATAAAGATGTGGAAGAAAAATTTAGAGTCACAATACGAAAGAAAACATCCGTCGTTACTTCCATTACATTGCCACTATAAAATAGCTAATAGGCTTTAACTATGTGATAGACATAGGGTGCGTCCCAAACCGCGTACTTATGCACGATGGCATTTTGTAGTATAAATAGTGTGAGTAGTGTGTTCACACAGAAAATTCCAAAAAGAAAAAGTGCACAGATGATGCACTTAAACAATCGAAAAATTAACCATGGAATGTTGGACACTCCATGCACTCAACTTTTGCAGCTTTAATTATTATACTGAAGGGGGAGGGGCTATCAGACTCCAATTATGAATGACAAAATAGCCTTATATAATTCATACCCTACATGTTTGAGAACATAGTGTACAAGTGCACTGTGCGTCATTTGGGATGCAGCTATAAACCATTACTTGCTTTCGATTGTAAATGGTATTGTTATTCTAGAAAACATTTGGTTGGAGAGAAGATTATGGAATGTCATCAGTACTCTTGGTCTGAAGTCACACAAGTTTTAAATGAAATGTTAAGCTGGCAGATGATTTATTGGCTCTTAACCTGTTTCCCGGCCTTTCAATCAGGTTCTGAAGAGGAAACATTTGTCTTTCCTAATGGAAATGGATCCGAACACTCCAAGGGCCAAACTTCATCAGACAGCGACGCAGAGGCGGCCACACTATCCGACAGGTCCACTCAAACGGACCCAGGAGTTTGGACACCGGTGGCCAAACGGAAAGATCGCCTTCCTTCCCAAAAACAACATCCACCCCTTGAAAAGGTATTGCCATAAAACAACTTACACAAATTCCTTACATTTTTTCACAGCGAGTATGGTGGATCTATTTATAATATATTGCATAGAAAGCTAAATTGGTGAGCAAGACTGGGTAGCATACAGTACACGTTTGAGACTAACGTTACCTGCCTGCCTTATCATCCCAGAGTGCTACGCTACCAGCAAGGGTGCGAGGTTCATCTGCCCCTAGTTCTCTCCTACAGGAGAAAATGGATGAACTGAAGCTGAACAGAGATAAACGAAAGGAACCAGACTGAACTAGTCTGTGCATGTGGCCGTTTGTTTGTGTGTGGTGGAACTGTAAAATACACTGGACAGAAAAGACTGAAGAACATGTCCTCATCTTTCTCGCCAACTGTCTTGTTCTATTGTCTTCAACAGATTGTTCATGACGTTCATTAAATGTGATGAAATTCTAGCCAGAAGGGATTTTATTTAAGGACTTACAGATGGCCCGCTCCCTCGGGGCTCTTTAAAACCTTGTCGGTGGATCCGTACGGTAAGAACTCTCTATGCACCAGCGTCAACTGCCAGTGAAGACCAGATCAATGGACTTCACATCTCCACAAGTACTTAAAAGTGGACTGCTACATCATCGATCTCACTACCGCTCATCTTTATATGAGACAGACAGACTTTCTTACCTTTATCACGGAGAGCGAGCTTCAGTTCGACTGAGCACAAAACTGTTGCCTTAATATTCACACTGATGGAAAATATACACTGTGACCAACTGTATTGAACTTGAACAGCAAGAATGTACCTCCTCTGTTAAGGGACGTGATTTTGGTGCTGATATAATACCCACAATGCATCACTGTGCCTTATGTAATGAACAATTCATTGAGTAGGAGACAAAGGGTGTTATATCACTGTTTAGATCAAACAATAGTCCTGTCTCAGTTCAAAATGATCACAATCTGCTTTGTTAGTGCTCGTGTCCATTCGGTGTATTAGAGCATGAGCATTAATGAAAAAGAGGGGGAGAGTGACATTAAGGGTCGATTCAAACAAACACTGTGGACCTATTTGAAATTGTTTTTCTAATATGTTTTCTGTTAGATCTTTTGTCAACTCCAACTTGAATGTCTGTTTTACTAAATCTTGAGTTTAGGCTATAGATTTTTATTTATTGAGGAATGATGAAGCTTGAGTATTTTCCATAAAGCACTGCCTGATGTGATTAAAATATACATGAAAAAGCGTTTGAGGTGTTTCATTGGTTTCATGAGTCTGGCTATAAAAACAACACTATTGTAAATCATGTTTGAAATTTTTTAATCATCATCATCAGAGTCACGGTGATGTTTTATAATTTAATTCTCAAAGCAAAAATGGATTGAACAGGACAGAACAAATAACGTCATTAAATATGAACGAAAATAAAACAGTATGATCATCAGCACTCTTAATAACGGTTAGCATTTTGTATTATCAAGACGAATAAAACTTTTTAGTTCTCAACGCAACATTCTTCATCTTTTCATCTTGTGTGGTTGTGATGGCAATGAGTATATTAAACACTAAACAACTACAATTTAAAGTAAAAACATGCTTTTTACTGCTACGTCTTACCGTGTTAAATTAAGACTCAAAATAGTTGATATGACAAGCATCTACATTCCAAATTAAATGGAATTTAGGCAAAACAAAACAAATCAGTGTTGAGGAAGCATCTCACACTTTCTACACCTGCAGGCTGTTTGTGGTACTACAACTAGAAGCACCTCGCAATAATAACATCTTTCACATATACTAGAAATCAGTCATATCTCTGCTCTTATTTCAAAAGCAGGGCTTTGGTTGTACTAACTAGTATAATTGCATCAGTGAAGTAATTTAGTTCAATCGACAATCATTGACATAACAGTCAGCTTACTATGGCTTGGAAAAATATGCAAATGGTTTAACAAGATGTATGAAACAGAAAATAAATGAAATGATGGTAGTTAAGGTGGAAGGATGTATTTTAAGTACAGAAGCTTTAACATGGTGTCTGTGATAACGGAGCGTACTTCCTGTTTACTGTGAGCCGTGTGAGCTCTGGCTGCCCTGCTGTCCAGAGTAATTCCCATATTGACCGTAGTACTGGTTCCACTGGTTCTGATTCTGATAATACTGCTGCCACTGCTGTGCATAATGGAGAAAAACATCACGCATCAATAAAAGAGCAACTTTTACTGCTTCTAAATATTGATCTTTATGAATACAGTCTTACATTTCAATCATTTGATCTAATAAAACAAAATGACAAAATGGGTTTAAATGTTACAGGACCAAAAAAAAGGTTATACAACACATTAAAGGAATATTTAGAAATAAAGTAAACTCTATCAACAGCTGTGGCATGCAGACAATTATGAACAGTCATTCAGTTTATAAAAAAGGACAGAAAATGCATATACATTAATGCACTTAGAATCTAAGTCAGACGGTTTAAAAGAAGAAAGCTTGTTGTTGCTCAAGGTTATTCAATAAATGTTTTGACCTGTAAAGTTGTCTAAATTGCCCATTTAAGATGGAACTGCTTTTCTAGGTCGATGAAATTACCTTTTTAATTCATGCAGGTGGAATGTACGGAACTAACTCACCACTATGTAAACACTGAGTGTTATATCACATTATTATTATTACTGTATGTCACTTCCTAGTTTAATCATATGGAAACCAAGCCAAAATAACTAGGTTTCTTTTTCCTAGCTGGTTATGAGCGAAAGGAGTCGCTACAACAGACAAGCTTGGTAATCCATTCCATAACATCAGACTCAAGCTTGTTCAAATATTGTTTAAATGTGGTCAAATTTATAATAATAATTAACAAGTGGGGAAATACAGAAAGAAAAAAAGACAAAGAAAAATAGTTGTTTAGTATTGTCAGATGTTTTTAAAGATGATTATGTTAGTATCTAGTATTATAGTATCTATAAATCCGAGGCAAGCACTTTAAAACTGTTACTGACAGAAATGTAATAACATGACAGAAAGTAGAGAAAAAATAATGAACAACCAACAGGAATATACCAAAATCAAACACAAATATATCAATAAACATAGAATGTCTACAAACATATTCCAAAGCCTTTCAACATATGAGAGAAACATTTATAAATAAAAAAAAAAAGTAATAATAATAATATACAGTTGTAAAATATGAATACAGTACAGACACATTTCTTGTAACACTGATTGGTTGTAACTCAATATTTTCAGTAATTTCAGTTAGAGAGTAAAAATTATGGAAGCCAAAGCATTACTGGTAATAATAATAAAATGAAGAAAAAAAGATAGAAAAATATGTAAATAGATAAATATGAATATGATAAAATTTGAATCCAAGAATGTTTAGTGTAAGTAAAATAACATAGGGAGATAGATCTTTCTTCTATTTTCAAAAGGAACAAAAGTTTTGGTTGAACTGAAATATTAATTACTAGGGAAGGGATGAATTGTTTTTAAAGACTTCTTTTTCTTCATTACAAAATCAAAATTTGTTGGGCACTGTCCATACCTTCGGAAAATGAACATTTGGGTAGAGTGCTGACCATCTGCTGTAAGCTTTAGTAATTGAGTTCTTATTACCAATAATACAATTTCTCAGAATTTGATTAATTCATTTATAGCCACAACACTAACCCCACGTATAGATAGTTGATGCATATTCCTATTTTGTAAAAAGTTACCAAGAAAAGCAGATTAGAATCTTTCAAACCTGTTATCTGAGAAGTTATCAGGACAAAAGTTGTTTTTAATCCTTCCTTGTAACTCACCTGTTGATACTGCTGATTGTAGTTCTGCTGGTTATATGATTGTCCAGATCCTCGACTGTCACGGTCACCTTGCCCATAATCTGGGTATCGGTTGTAGTTGTAGCCTTGGTTGTAGTTTCCCTGGTTGTAGCCTTGACTGTAACCCTGGTTATAGCTCTAAAAGAAATGTGGGAACAAAACAAAAACACATAAACACATCGCTAAATGTCTGTCACAGATACATGGCTGTGTACAGACTCACTTGGTTATATCCCTCTTTGTTATAGGAGCCATATCGGTTGCTACTGTAGCTTCCTCCAGACTGATGGCTGCTGCTGTATCCATCTCGCCCGTCTCTGTGATTCCCTCCCCAGCGGTTCTGATTGTAGCCATCACAGTTAGAACCTGACAAAAACAGAGAGCAAGATGACGCCTCGAAAAACACTAATGACAGACTTTTGAATTAGTTGACACCCTAATAAGATCAATTCACCTCCCCTGTAGCTTCCTCCAGGTCCTCCTCTGTTCTGATGGAATCCTCTTGACCCTCTGTGGCTTTCGTACCGCTGGAAGCCGCTTTCGTGTCTACGGTGTCCCCCGTTATCAAAGCGTTTCTCAGGCGGAGGCCCGGCCTTCCGGCCCTCTTCATTGTACCGTGTGACCAGCTCAACAGCCTCTTCTTTTTGCAGCTCAACGAAGGTCACTTCATCCAGGAAGTCTCCAACCTCTGGCAGCACAAAGTTGGCTTCAAAGCCATGGAAAGGGGAAAGAAACTTGATAAAATTCTGACCTTACAAAATATTGCTAAAAGAAGATGGGAAAACTGACATTCATATCAAAATTATAAATCATGAACACTACTGCAAACCAAGTGCAACCTCAAAAACATGTTTGGAAAAAGGGATGTGTCTCTTTACAGTAGTGGCCAAAATTATTAGAACACTAGTATTTTCACCAGGTAAAAAATGGTTTTAAGTCAGTTATTTCTAGCTTTTGCTGTAGTGTGTCAGTAGGAAATATCAGTTTACATTTCCTAACATTCATCGTCTCTTGAAGGATCTTGGAGACGTTGCCACAGTTCTTCTGGATTTAGTTTGTCTCAGTTGTTCTGTTTCTTCATGTTATTCCAGACAGACTGGATGATGATGAGATATCTGTGTGGAGAACTGGCTGTTGTCAGACTCCTTGTGCAAACTAAAATCTCACTGGATTATTACAATTAATGGCAAAATGAATGTTTATAAACGTAAACTGATATTTCCTACTGACGCACTACAGCAAAAGATAGAAATAACTGACTTAAAACCATTTTTAGCTAGTGAAAATACTACTGTTCTAATAATTTTGGCCACCACTGTATTGTGACTAAAAGGTATTAGTATGAATTCTTATTTTTAATGACATTTTTACATGCTTGGTTTGCAGCATCTCATGTATCATTAAGACATGGAGGTGAGGGTGGGATGATTGTTTTCTTTGATAAAGCAGTACATGTGTCTTTAAAGTTCAATTACAAACCAAAAAGCAAAAGCAAAAGCGAAAAAATGGTTATTTTTCTGATTTCTATTGTTTTCCATAGCAGCGCTCCTACCTTTCATTTCTAAAACAGCGTGATCAGGCACATCCTTCCCTTCCTCGTGAGTTTGCTTAAACGTTCGCTCTTTTAAATCCTCGTCCGTGGGACAAATTACAATAGCCTTGCATTGAAACCCTTCAAAAGGACGCATTTTTCGTCTCTGGGCTGATCCGTACACATTTGTCTGGCAATAGTGAAAAGAAAGAAGTAAAAGCTGTTCATTATTGTTTCTTTTGTGTAGCTTTGATTTTCCCCGGAGGAAATCTGGAACCCTGCAATGAAGTGAGAGTGGTTTTTCTTTCTTTACCTGTACCTACTGATGAACCTTTACAAGACCTCACACTTACCTTACACAGGTGTTTGTCAGGACCTGGATCCTGGAACAAAAACCTTTAAAGACCCTTAGCTCTTATATATAAGTTTTACCCTTAGTTATATATATAATATAATATACCCTTAGTTATATATATATAACGATAACGATACCACTTTTTCCAGTACTCGCCCGATACCGATACTTTTGTTTTTGGTACTTGCCGATACCGAGTACCGATACTTTCATTGCATTTGTAATTTTTTTAAATATTGGGTACAGAAACCAAAAGAGTATGTATAATGTCAATTGGTTAACTTCATTTATCAAATAGATACTGTCAAACCAAAATTTATTCAGACACCTTCAACATTTCTCACATTATCACAGTTTATTCGCTATAGTTTATGGTAATAAAATATGACAAGAACTCAGAGTTAAACTGTGTCAGAACAAATTCATCTTGATAATGTCAGATAACTTTGAGAGAAAGGTATGTCATGGATTACAATCAACCAAAATTATTCAGACAGCTGTTAGTATGACAATATTTACACAACTATCAATACTTTGTTGAGCAACCCTTAGCCTTAATGACAGCCTGTAGTCTCCTGGGCATGCTGTCAACCAGGTTCATGCAAACCTGAACTTCAGCTTTTTTTTCCAGACTTGGTCTGAATAATTTTTAGTTCCAAATTTGTATCAGTTTTATTGGTAGTCCACTGTCTGAACAATTTTTGGATATAATATGTCACAGTTTGCTTTATTTTGCTATCAACACTTACATAAATGAACTACAGTGTCCTGCACCCACTAGTAAAAAATATCAAAAAATTATATTTGGTCTCTGAATAATTTTTGGTTTGACTGTATATCCTTTGGTTATTTTCACACTTAATTATGCACATTAACATGTATTTTACAAGTTTTTGTTACTTTCACTGTTTACTTTTTTGCTCCATGGTACATCATCTTTCATTTAACTCTAATAGCATTAGAGCTGCTCCATTGCAGTGGCTTAGTACTGTAATGACGTGTTTTGCTGTAATAATGAGGGGAACCACTCGTTAAATCTCCTAAGTGTGATATTTTCAGAAATAGAAGTCGCGTTTTTCTTTCCATCTGAAGCATGCTGGATTTATATTCCAAAGCCACTCATATATTGCAGAATCACTCATGAAGCAAGCAAAACGCGCAACACGCGCACGTATTTGTACTGGCGAGAGGGACAAGTACAGCCTAGCGCATTTCACACAGGCTGCTAGTTTCACTTTCACCAGAAAGTCCTGTATGCTTAAGGTTGAAAATAAATTATGTTTATAGTGAATGCCCCTATAAATTGTCTTATATTTACGATTTAATCCAAATGATGCGTGCTATGTGAGCGAACATCAATAAAGATCACACAACAGAAGTGCGCGCGGGCGCTCTCTCTCTCTCTCCCTACCGTTAAGTAACTTGTGCATTGTTTTGCTTACTTGTTTTTGACATATCCGACCGAACTACAAACTTTCCAGTGATGTCTGTGAGAAAGGGATATTCACTCGACAAGCTCGCGCATCTGCGCCGGCGCGCGCTCAATCCACTCAGCGCTTTGCTTTTCAGCTCGCGCACATCAGCAATAAAGGCATTAATACTGAATGTTTAACATTATTCATTGCATACATCTGCTTCGTAGACATCCTTAATCTCTAATAACTCCATTCTGCTGTCTGTTGTTCTGTTGTCTGTATTTCTTTGTCTGAATATGGCCCTTATCACATGCTGTGTGGTATCGGCGTTTGGTATCGGGGCATTTTAACGAGTACGAGTACAGGAGCTCAGTATCGGGCCCGATACCCGATACCAGTATCGGTATCGGTGCATCCCTATATATAATATAAGATTACTCTTTGTTCCCTTTGAAAACAGTTAATATTTTGTAACAGTTAATAATGGACACAAAGAACAATATTTAACCGATTAAATATTTGAAAGCTTAATTTTGTAGTTTGAAGTCGACATGAAATGGAATACCATGCCCACAAATTCAAATTATGAATCAGATTTCAGAGATAATTTTACCACCACCTTATGCAAAGTAAACTATGTACCACAATGTTAAACTATGTTCCTTTTTTTCTTTTTTGCAAGAAATTAATGAATTGTTGCATTGGCAACTGAATATTGAAATACCAATATTCCAAAACAAAACAACATGAGAAAGAATAACTTGGTTTCCAGTATTTTATTTTATTATCATTTTACTAAGAACCAGTTCTCGCTTCTCAGGAATAAATATTTTACATTCTCAGGTTTTTCCATGTCCATGGGAACCCTGAATGTTGTCTAGCTCATGTACAATAACCAGTTTAACTGTGAATTCAATTCAACACAATAACTGCACACTTCTTAAAATGTATTGAAAATAAATGCCATCTATACACACAAAATATTTATAATAAGAGTTAAGAAAAAAGCTTTCCCATTCTAAAAGGGTCTCCTTCACTTACCTTGACTCATGCATCTCTTTGTGGTGCTTCAGGTCTATAGACAAACATATAGACATATATCACTTACCTGAGAATACTCACAGACTCCATAGTTTGAGACATGCGACTCTACCTACCTTACAAACCAGCTATGCTCTGAAAAGCCAAGAAACCACTTACCTTGTTACTGAAACAAACAACAACAACTCACAGGATAATGGAGGTCTATTTAAAACCAAGTCTATTTCTTTTATAATTAGTACTACAGCAACAAAATGGGTTTTCTTACTCACCAGGCTGAAATTACTTGTCTCTCAACATCTTAATACAGTCTTGGGCTACCAGTACATTATCAGACAGGCTCACAGAACAATTCAATGTAATTGGAAATGCAAGATAATGTAAATGCTAAGAATAAACATGTTTGACATTAATAACTTTTCTGGCACTGCAATATACAACATTCAATCAAAAGCTGCTGCATATTGTGGCCTCCTGCAACATAAATAAATAACAAATTAGAAGAAAAACAGAAGAGCTCACTCACAGTTGTCTTCACTGGGAATCATAGGAATGTTTGCAGTACCTGATCCAAGATGTAGTTCCGTCTTTTGCGGGCAGCAATCTGGATCATTTGGTTCAGGCACTGAGTGGCCTGCTGAATCAGGATGTCCCAGCGCCCAGCATAGTTTCGCTGACGACGCAATCCCATCACCTAAGACCATAACAGAACCAGAAAAAGTTCATAAAAGTTTTTTTAAGCAATATCCACTAATGTTAAAAAATTTGGAGTCGGTAAGATTTTTTTAAATATATATATTTTTTTAAATAAGTCTCTTATGTTCACCATGTATTTGATCAAAAATGAAAAACAATAATATTGTGAAATATTACTACAGTTTAAAAGAACTTTTCTATTTTAATTTAGTTTAATATGCAATTTATTATAATGTAATAAATTAAAAAAGCATTCATTTAAAACAGAAATCTTTTGTAACATTATAAATGTTTTCATTGTCACTTTAGAACAATTCAATGCATCCTTGCTGAATAAAACTTTAAAGTTTTAATTTCTATCTTTCAAAAAACAAACTAACAACAAAAAAAAAATCTTACTGAGCCTAAACTTTTGAACAGTAAAAAGTATATTTTTATACAATTATTTATATCACAAATTTATTAAAAAAAAAAGTTAAAAAAAAATCTGTTCCATTCGATTGCACTTGTTTTTGGACCCAAGTACATGATTTCTTTTCAAATGTGAACCGTAAAACACATTTAAACATGCTGATCCTACCTTCATTTTCTCCATGATGGCGTTTGTGCCCAGGATGTTATATTTCTTCTCTGGGTTCATCTCTGCATGCTTAGTGGCCCATGTGGTTTTACCGCAAGCAGGAAGACCAACCATCATCAGTACCTACACACAAATGTGGGTCACACTTTATATTAGGTGGCCTTAACTACTATGTACTTACATCAAAAAATAAGTACAATGTACTTATTGTGTTCATATTGTATTGCAAAACACATTTGCTGCTATTGAGGTGGGATACGGGTAAGGTTAGGGACAGGTTAGGGTGGTATGGGTAGGTTTAAGGGTGGGTTAAGGTGTAAAGGATTGGTCAATAGTGTAAATATAAATGTAATTACAGAAATTAATTACAGATGTAATTACATAAAGGTATTTTAAAAAAATATAAGTACAATGTAAAAACATGTATGTACACAATAAGTGCATTGTATCAAATGATTAATTGAAATGTAAGTACACAGTAGTTAAGACCACCTAATATAAAGTGGGACCCAAAAGCGATATATTGCACACATATATCGATTGCACACATTTATTTGAGACCATATATACTACCATTGAAAAGTTTAGGGGACCTATGTTTTGTTAATGTTTTTAAAAAGTCTCTTACGCTCACCTAGGGTGAATTTATTTGATCAAAAATATAGTAAAACTAATATTGTGAAATATTATTACAAATTAAACAACAACAAAAAACTCCTACATTTTAAAACGTCATTTATTTCTATGATGACAAAGCTAAATTTTCAATAGTCTTCAGTGTCACAAGATCCATCAGTAATCATTCTAATATGCTGATTTGATGCTAACAAAACAAAACATCTTACTGACCCAAACATTTTGAACAGCAGTGTATCTATCTACTGCAAGATTTTGTCAAAAATGTAAAATAAGACAACGTTTGTCTTAAAGATGTTATATAGAACTTCACTGCAAAAGCAAATTGAAATATAAAATCTAATGCACACAGTACCTGTATATATCTAATCAGGAGAATTTACCTCACAATCAGATTTGTTGGTGGGACCAACAGTTCCCCTGACCCTGTTCTCTATGTTGACGGCCCCAATCAAAGTGTAGCCATCTTGCAAAGCAAAGAAAGGTTCCACTCGCTGGCCAAAGTTAAACTCAACAGAGCAGTTCTTCACAAGGACGTGAGGAAACAGTGCACGACCAGCCAGTTCTTCTTTAGATACGTGAAATGCCACATCAAGCCATTTCCCGTTCTTTGAGAAAGCCATTTTCACCTGCTCATGACTGTTAAAGTCCTGCAAAAGACACAAATGAGACTATTTATGTCAACTACTTTATTTAGGTAGTAACATGTTTGTTATTTTGGTTTTCTTTCATTATTCTCTCGATTCCAAAACCTACTGATCTGCCAACCTAGACAGAAGGCATCATACAGTAGGTCCCATCCCAATGCTGTTCAATCAAATTAAAATTTGAGAATTTTATGTATCTTTATTTTCAGAATAGTGCGTCATGTTGTTAGCTTAGCAACATGCTAATGCTAAACTCAATTAGAATCTATTTGTGCAAAACCTGAAATTGCAGCCTATATAGTCTGTTCCAAATCAGTCACTTATAGGTGTTGTGCTTGACGATGAATGATACAAAAAATAATAATTTCTTAACCACCGGAAGTCTGTCAAGCAAAAATCTTCATGACTTGATTTTGTATGAGAAATTTCAAGTAGTGGTAAATGTGACTGCACCTTTATCTTGCAGTATACAGCAAAAGTTTGACCAGGTTTTGCAACAAAGACACGGATTTAACAGATTCCAAAATAAAAGTAAGAATAGCCCTCACAATATAACATCCAATGACATCACTTTCACCAAATTTCTCTCCATAATCTTCAAATTTGCAACAGGTAGACTTTTTCCCTGTTCCGCCATACCCATAAGAGAACGCCTCCTCTCCTGAAACAAAGTAATTCCTTACATAAGAACCTAGAAAGATCATTTCTGTAAACAAACCCATGTGAGTGTACTTGTGATTCCTCACCAAGCTGTGTGCTGCAGGAATCCAGAGACCACCCAACTCTCACGACATGAGGGTCAGGCTCACTGCCGGGAAGATGCTTGACTGGTATATACTCCATAACCTGGAGACAAAAAACAAGATTATGTAAACTATTAAGTTGATTTTAAAGTTAAAGGGATAGTTCACCCAAATATGAAAATTCTGTCACTGGGAATTACTCATCCTCACGTCGTTCAAAACCCATAAGATCTTTGTTCATCTTCAGAACATAAATTAAGATATTTTTGATGAAATCAGAGAACATTCTGACCCTCCATAGACAGCAAAGTATTCTCATAGCTTCATAAAATTACAGTTGAACCACTGAAGACACATGGACTATTTTAACAATGTCCTTACTATGTTTCTGGGCCTTGAACATGTCAGTTGCGTTGGCGTCAATGGAGGGTCAGAAAGCTCTTGGATTTCATCAAAAATATCTTAATTTGTGTTCCAATGAACGAAGGTCTTACGGGTTTGGAACGAAATGATGGTGAGTAATTAATGACAAAATTTTCATTTTTGGGTGAAATATCCTTTTAATTAAAGAGAAACAACTAATCTGAACTACCATTCAAAAGTGTGGGGTAGGTAAGATTGAAAAGAAATTAATATCCTACTTTTATTCAGCGAGGACAGATTAAATTGATAAAATTAGACAGTTAAGACATTTATAATGTTACAAAATATTTATATTTCAAATAAATGCTGTTCTTTCTATTCATAAAAAGAAAAAAATCCTAACAATGTGTCACGGTTTACACAAAATATTCAACATTCATAATAATAAGAAATATTTCTTAAGCACCAAATCAATACATAAGAATGATTTTTGAAAGATCATGTCACACTAAATACTGAATAATGGCTGCTAAAAAAATCAGCTTTGCCATTACAGGTAATAAACTACATTTTAAAATATATTGAAATAGAAAACAGTTATTTTAAATGGTAATAGTATTTCGCAATATTACTGTTTTGACTGTACTTTGAACAAATAAATACAGACTTGGTAAACCTAAGAGTATAAACATTAAAAAAAAAAAAATCAAACTCAAATTTTTGAAAGGTAATGTACATTACCTTCAGCTCATAGCACACGCGTCCCTTGTTTACACCATACGTTGCTCGTGCTCCAGACCAAAGGTAAGCAAACCCCTCAATGCTTAAAGGACAGCCGCTGCAACGGTCCCGAGAGACTTTGAAGTGCAAGTCACAGTTATCTGTCAAGGTTTACAGAGAGAATTCCATTATTATGACTATTATAGAGATATCATAAATCATAATTACACAAAACAAGCCCTCACGTACAAGTGTCAATGACTACCAGTGAGCCATCAAAGTCTTCCTCATCCTCTTCAGCAGATGGCAGAGATGAGCGGGACCTGTGATAAAACATAGAAAATCACAATGTAAATGTAACAGCACTTGTTAGTGTGCATTAAGTCAAAATCCTAATGTTGATATGGGATTAAAACAAAAGCACTGTGGTGAATTCACCTGCTGTCTTCACGGTGTTCATAATAGCTGTAACCGTGGCTCTCATCATAGCGCCTCTTATGGCCATAATGTGCATGTCTGTCCAGTTCGGTCTTGATCTCTGCATTCTGCTGGCTCTCCAGATCTTCGCATTCACTGCCGGGGGCCAGCCGCTGCTGTTCTTGTTGCTCCATCTTTATCTCATCCTCATTTTTCACCTTTACTGGTGCCACTTCATGTTTTGTTAAACAATAAATATTCAATATAAAAATATGCCTCAGCAAACTTCCAAAGGGGCCTCAAAATGACTTAAAATGATTTAAAACATGACAAAACAAGCATTAAATTATATGACAACAACTGAATTTAGTAAAACTTATAGTAACTACAAAGTAAATTAATAAAAACATATGAATTTTTATAATGAATACACATATTTCTAATTAAGCCAAGCTCTAAAATAATTGATCAGGCAGAGATTATGAGTAAAAACTGTTATAAATCGTTAATTTTAATTCTTCTAGAAAATCACAAACAACTGGAAGAGACCTGGGGTCAAATATGTTTGTTAGCAACTGGGGGCCTCAGAGTCAAAAATAAAGTTAATAATCCAATACAGTGATTTCCCAATAAAAATTTGGGTAAAAGGCAAACTGTGATTAATTTCATGATCATAAAAAAAAACATGTAGGAAATTTAAATGCTAAACTATATAAATCTGCAATAATATTAGTGGCAGACTGATATATTGCCAAGGTTGATATTCAGCATTTTTTAATGAGTGACATCAGACTTGTAAGTTTTTCTGTTTGGTCAATAAGTGTCAGAAGCGGAATTTTAATTTTAATTTTATTTTTATTATTACAGATCCATGAATATGCAAATTGGACGCAGACAGGAGAGCTAGATACTGTCTGCTGTCACTAGATACTGGAAATCCTGGCAAACTTTAAATCCTTTGATTTCAAACTACTGTATGCTGTATTGTATCCAGTTGGGCGCTTTTATATTCACTGTGTACTTTATGTAAAATTAGAATTACTAGGTCTTTATTTGAGAAAATCTGACTTGTACACAGATTTACCAGATTACTGAGTGCACTGTTGGTTTGTGTGTTTACTTCCCTTTATGTCTTTTGTGTCTTTATTTCTGAAAACTATAAGAAAATAGAATGCGAAAATAAGCTAAAATTAATTTTTTCATATTGATTCATTTTCAAATGATTTATTCTAATTCAGTAAACATTATCGAAAATGCATAAAACTTTCACTAAACCATGTGTTACATTCTACCTTTAAACTGAATTCTATATTATATCTATTTTGGCTTTTTTTCAGTCACCGGATATCCTGCTCTCGAAGATCTAAGAAATCTCCATCATTTGACTGCTAGAAAATATCATAAACTCGTAATTGTTTACATGAACAAGAATCGAGTCACTCACAAAATTCAAAATTGCTGATGAAATGCATTCAAACCCACAAATGCCAGTTGCACTCTTACCCTTTTTGCAGATTGTCTCAACGGTTGCCTGTTGTACATCCACAGTCTCTGGTTTATTTTCATCTTTAGAGACTTCAGAAACACTGGGGTCTATATCAGAGCCCTCTTTCTCAGCAGCCATCTGCCCCTGGTCAGAACACTCATCATTCCCAGCCTCTGCAACACCTGTCACAGGAAAACAAGCAATGTGATCACAAATGTTTCAGCTGAGTGCGTTTTCATTATCATTAGTCAAAGCATGCATCAAATGATCTGCATGCAATGCATGCAAACTCGAGTACCTGCTTCAGTCTCATCATTGCAGGTGGGTTCCTTTTCAGCCTCCAGAGCCTCCTGCAGCCGCACCATCAGATCCACTTTGAGGCCTCGGGTGTCCAGCCCACGCTTCTGCAACTCATCTTTCAGCTCATTCACTTTCAGTTTCTTCACATCCATACTCATAATGCATGACATAGCGAGGAGCTCTCGCTCCTAAACCTGCCAAAATGAACTATTGTTGTGTCAAAACATCAATAAAATGCTTATGCATATCCACATCTGTGTTTTAACTGATTTTTAGCATCTGTCTAAACTGGTCACTAGCTGACTGATTCAAAAACCAGCTTAACCTTGTTGCTGATCCAAGTTGGTCTCACGAAATGACCAGCTCAGACTTGCTAGAAACCAGTTATCATGTTTCAGAAACCAGCTAGACCACTTTAGGATCATGTAATAGCTGGTTTGTTGCTGGTCCAAGATAGATGGTCTATCAGCTTTTTAATCTGCTAATAACCAACTTGGATCCGCTAATGACAAGGTTAGACCAGACAGAAACCAGCTATCATTTCCCAAAACACAGCTACCAGTTTAAACCGACAGGTTGGGACATTTACCCAGCTAATTTGCTAAATCATGTGCACACATAAGTTGTGTAGTAAATGCATTGGCAAACAGGCACATCTGCTGTAATTTAGTAAACGCATTCACATTATGAAGTGATATAATGTGGAATGACACATGCACATGCATGGTTTTCAAGCTATGAAGCATGTTATGTCAGCTTACTCAGCTCATGTAAAAGGACGTGCATTTTTCTAATGCAAATTCTAAAATGTCAGTTAAAAAGGTGTCATGAGCTTACCACACACAGCACAAGCTCTTGGTTAGTTGAAGGAGAGTGTTTGAGTGGTGTAAACAACACAGGACAGCGCGGGCTTCAGTACAGGGCAGCAGAAGACATACTGAATGTTGTCCATAGTGTTTGAGTGCTGCCACCTACTGGACACATCTAGAATATACTGATAGTTAAGTCAGGATGCATTCCTTTACTATTCAGTTAATCATCCTGCCAGTGTCTACTAATGTTACTCCATTTTGATCTAAGTCAAATAAAATATAATAATATATGAAATTGTAGCCCAATAAAATATAATAATATATGAAATTGTAAATAAATGTAAATATTTCGTACATAAATTATATTATGAACTATTTTTGTAGGCAAAATTAAAGTGTTTTGACTAAAGGTCAGGGTCAAGTTTATTTATATAGCACCTTAAAAGCAACAAGTACTGACAAATGTGCTGCACAGCCAAAACATTAAGACATTAAAACATTAAGACAATATAAAATTTGAAATCATTAAATAATACAATAAGTAATGCAAAACATCACCAAACAAAAGAAACAAAACAAAAAGTGTTTTCAAGTTAAACAAAAGCCTGAGAAAAAAGATATGTTTTAAAGAGGTCATCGGATGCCCATTTTACACAAGTTGATATGATTCTTTAGGGTCTTAATGAAAAGTCTTTAACATACTTTGGTTAAAATTTCTCAATGGTAGTGTAAAAAACACTTTCTTTACCCTGTCAAAATCAGCTCTGTTTTCAGCATGCTGATCTAGTCCATGTTGCTTTAAATGCTAATGAGCTCTGCTGACTCCGCCCCTCTCTTCCGTGACGAGCAGACCATAGATATGTGTAGACAAAGTCCCTTTAATGAATGCATGAATAACAACCTCTAAATCGTTAAAACTGAGAAAACTTTTCAGCTTGTGAAGCCCATTAAGTTGCAAAAAAACTGGCTCTGACTACAGAGTTAATTTGTTTGTCAGAATTTTAAATCAGGATCAAAAATAACTCCCAGATTTATAACCTTTTCCTGAATGTTTTCTTCAAAATGGCCCAGAGTAGGTCTTAAATTATGTAAAAGGTGAGAAGGGCCAAACAAAATAACTTCAATCCAATTCTTGATGGAATCTAAAGCACACCAGTGATTCTTTATGAAGTGCATGAAACATTAGCCTACATTGTCAGGGATTCCCAAGCAGGGGTTTGTTAAAGCAGTGCAGGAGATTTGTACACTGATGAAAAGCAATGTATCAAATTATTATTATTATTTTTAATTACTCTAGTTAATGCTTTGTGTTCTGTTCTGTAATTATAGTCCACACTAAACGATCTAAGGATCCTCAAATGTAACTGCGTGTTTTGCTTCAAGAGAGCAACCATATATTTGTGTTGTTTTACTTTCTTTTATTATTCATTCATTTATAATCATTTACTTTTTATTCCATTTAATTGTACATTAATTTGTAGTAATAATTATAGATATTTATGGTAACAATTTATTTTAGGGTCTCTTAACTAGTTGCTTATTAGCATGCATATTACTAGAATATTAGGCATTTATTAGTACTAATTAATCACATATAAATGCCTTATTCTACATGACCTTATTCCCTTATACCCTACATCCCTAATCCTACCCAATACCTAAACTTAACAACTACCTTACTATTAATAAGCAGCAAATTAGGAATTTATTGAGGGAAAAGTTGTAGTTAATAGTGAATAAGTGTTCCCTATTCTAAAGTGTTACCATATTATATACTTCATAGATTCATTATTTATTCTTTTATATTGTATGATTACTTTTTATATTATTTAGTCATTTTTGAAAAAAATAATATAAAAGCCTTATCATAGGTTTCAAGGGATGTTTGTCTTCCTGAGAAAGAGATAAGAGGGGATGTTTATGGAAATTCAAGGTTTATGGGATGTTGTGGTGAAGCGGTAATTTCCATTGCTTTTGCCTGTGGTATAATAACACTTTGCTCTTTCTTTTATCATCATCACTTCGTCTCCTGCTTCTGCTCTTGACTGGCTTTGCTCAGTTAACTTCTTGGCTGACAGAATACTCTTAAACACTGGTTTTGGGTACCAGACAAGATTTGCTTTGTATTAATACCCAAATAATTTGGGTATTATTAACAAGTTTTGGGTATTAGGCAGTTTTGCTGACTAGTTGTTCTGTTACCTGACAAAATGGATATTTTTTTGACAGGATCTGGTGTTCGGGCTGGATTTGATATTTCTGGAGTGGAGGTGGAGGCATGATCTCTCTCTCTCTCTCACACACACACGCACACGTGTATATATGAGAGAGAGAGAACGAATGAACGAACAAACATGACTACATATATCCAAACATGTCAGGGGTATATAGAAAGAAAGAAAAACATGTATTAGACATAGTTTGTATAGTATTTCAAAACTGCTCAAGCTTTTTAAAATTAATGATTTTTCCATTTTTAAATTTCTGTAAATACAGAATTTTGTGCCTTGAATACAGTGAAAACTGAAGTGCTAAAACTTTCGCGTGTGATTATTTGAGAACGGCATTTCACAACTACATAATATTTTCACAACTGTAATACATTCAAGATATAAGAAAAAAAAAAACAAGCATCAGAATATTTCACTTTATTTTACAATCATAATTACACACCCATATACACATGCCATATTAAACACAGCAGTCTTTTAATGTAATGGGGATTTTCTTGCAGGACACACAGAGATGGCTCTCTGTTTCCTATATTGAGAGACAAATCCATATTTACTATATGGAATTTGTCATTCAAGTATCGAAAATTCAAGTGCATTTTCAAATCATTAGTAAATGATGAATGCCCAACTCCATCAGAATATTACATGAAGAAAATGTTATGAAATAACGTCCAAACTGATGAGCAGAATTGTAAGCGGTCAAACGTTGGCAATGGAGTCATCAAATGACTAGAACTTTCGATTGAAAACAGCATCATCCAACCAAACAAATAACGACTAGGAAGTGTTATACTGGTGGCCAGTCACTCAATCACACACACACACACAATCTCTCTGTTCCTTTCTCGTTTATATAGCCTGGGGTTTCCTTGTGTGTGTGTGTGGGATGGCTGAACCAAGACTTTGTGTGTGTATATATATATGGCAGTGTTGCACCACTACTGATATGTTCTCATAAATCAGTCTCTTTGCCCTTCTTAGAAAGGGAGCATTTTAGAGATGCATTTTGTTACTTGGTACTTGGAGCAGCTGGGATGGACAACAGAAGTCTATTAACCTCTCTGATCTGGGCATCCAGTGTCTCTGTGGCTAGTGCAAGCTCTCCTAGCTGTGTCTGAAGACTGTTAATGGATTGTGCGAGCTCCTCTTCCTTGCGTCTGGAGTTGGTGGCCTGACGGCTGTACTCAAGCACCATGCAACCTCCACCGATGATGAAAATGATAGCTTCACCGAGCAGCTCTGCTCCAAGCTCCGCAGCTGCCTCTTCATTCAGGGGTTTGATGGTGGAGCCACGGAAACCCATAATTCTCATCTTTGTTCTCATCTCGATCCAGTGATATGCTATGGAGAAAACAAGAGGCACCACATATTGAATTACTTGACAGATTTATTTCAACAATCCACTGTAAAAAAAAAAAAAAAAAAAAAGATAAGACACACTTTGGCTTTACCTTCATACTAAACCAACATAAGAGACTACAGTATAAAAACATAAGATTAAAAACAATAATAATATTAAAAAGAGACTGCTATATGAAAACTATAATATTAAAAAAGAGACGAGCATGTAAAAAGTACAATATTAAAAAATATATTAAAAGAGACTAGTATTTAAACATGATATTATATAAAAAAGTAGAAATAATTAATTGAATTATCATTACATTAACTACTTCTGCCCGAAAATTCAGATATATAGCATATTGTACAAACAAGACTACATATAACCAAAGAAAAAGCTCGTATTAGACAGAGTTGGTATTGCTTTCATATTACATATACACATTTAATAATAAATAAATGAAAATTTATATATATTGGATAAATAGAACTATCTTTTACTTTGTAATATTAAATGTGACCCTGGATCACAAAATCAGTCATAAGTAGCATGGGTATATTTGTAGCAATAGGCAACCATTTTTCTTTTATACCAAAAATCATTAGGATATTAGGTAAAGATCACGTTCCATGGAGATATTTTGTAAATTTCCTACCGTAAATATCAAAACTTAATTTTTGAGTAGTAATATGCATTGCTAAGAACTTCATTTGGACAACTTTAAAGGTGATTTTCTTAATTTTCTCATTTTGATTTTTTTTTTGCACCCTCGGATTCCAGATTTTCAAATAGTTGTATCTCGGCCAAATATTGTCCTATCATAACAAACCAACCGTACATCAGATGATGTATAAATCTCAATTTCCAAAAATAGATTGGTTTTGTGGTCCAGGGTCACAAATAATCAACTAAATTCAACAAGCAGCAAAAGGCACTTTTTTTTTTGCAGCAAAAGGCACTTTCAGTTACTCGCTGTAACCTCAATGACAGTTGAATCCCGCCCCTTTAAGCAAACACGAATCTCATTTGTCTAAAGGGAACCTTCTTTCTAGCACCTCATTGGTCTCTGGGTAAATCTGTTGTTGAAAACATCCAATGACCACATCGCAGCAGTTGTGATTGGCTAAATAGCAAATACAGGCAAACGGCTATTGGCTGCGTGTTGCCTCGACGTTTACGCCTACAGACACTCTTATCATATGGACTGACATCATATATCGTTAAACACGAACAACCAAAAGCCAGCTTACCTTGAGCCGGAGGAAGGCAGACATAATTCTTAAAGAATTCACTTCTCCGCGCGCCTGCTTTTATCCTGTTAGCCAATGGTTTGCTCAATTGCCGTACGCCCAGATAGAGCAGCTTTGCAATTGGAAAGGCACCGACAACCATCTTGGCGGAAAATGCGTCATCTGAGGAGGCGGGAGGATAAGAACGTCATCTGGACGACGCTCCTGTGTAATATTAATATTCATGAGATATAGAACGCGCGTTTCGCGCAATATTAGCATTATTATTGTTTCATTTTTTTTATTTTAAGGGAAATGGATAACTATAATCGTCCTTTGTTTTTTTATTTAAAGATTATTCCCGATTATTCACGATTATTGTTATGTAGTTTATATTTATAGAATATGAACATTTTTACAAAACAACTTATTCTAAATAGCTCTAAAATAAATGCATGAAAACAATCACGATACTAATAAGAAAGAAATAAAATAAATCTCTCAGCGCCCATCGCAGCGCGTTGTTTACCTGCGCCAGCTGTGCGTCTGAAGCACCTGGGTCGGGTTTCAGAAGCAGTGGGCTGGACATCTCAGGACTTCACAGACAAAAGTTAAACACCGTTGAAATGTTTTCCAGCTAGTCATGTAACACATCCATGCTCGGCGGGACTAAGTTCTTGGACTTTACGGCACGACAACCTCACAGCTATTACAGCTATTCAAGGTACAGAAAACTATTTATGTTATTGTGCTTTTGAGTCTTCACTGAGAGTCCAGTTCGCAGCTTTACTTGGCTTTAAGAAGGCGGCGATGTGGATTGTACAGTGGACTCGGTCGTGTCTGTTATGCCAAGCTTTTTTTTTAGCAACCTTTTTAAGTGTTATTTAAAAAATGTGTACTCTGTCGAAAGTTTTTTAAAGGCGCCTTTGTGTAAGGAAGTGTACGAGGAGGAGTCACCGATTTAATGGAAATCAGATGTCTTGAAAACGCACCACGCAGGAGCTTTTGAAGTCGGTGCTCATTGAACTGTACACTGAACAATATATTATTCATTATTCAACCTGAATGATGTCTTTGAATTACCCAAAAGCTTATTCTAGCATTTATTTATTCAGTAATACTGTAGTTTGTAGTATGTTTTGTTGTTCAGAATATTAATACATAAAGCGTCCTGAAAATACAAGGCCTGTCCAGATGCTTTTTGTTACACGTTTTTAGCAGTTACTTATGTTACTTATATTATTTATGTTACTTACTTTTTTATATAGGTATTTTTCTTTTATATTTTGGATAAAGGTTCAATAAACTGATTTTTCTGACTGACATATAAGGTTTCACAGGGTTAAACATGTTGACTAATTCTAATGATACATTGCTCCGAAGCAGGTCAGACTCAGTAATGAGCAGCTTCATGTCATTTTTGAGCAATGTTGGGAATGGGTCCAGCACACAGACTTGATTTACCATTTGCCTAAATGCTGTTGGAGCCAGCTGAACTGCATATCTGTCTTATCCTGCTACAACTTGTTCTGAGTTTTCTGGCTCCCTCAGAGCTTTTCTGGCACTTTGTAAACACTGACAATTTGCATGTTGGTTCAATTGCATGCCAGCCAGCCACTGTGGTTTATGTTTTAAAGGTTAGATGCAGTCAGGATGGATTTCTTGTGTCTTGGATATCTTATGTGATTCACAAGGAATGTTAAGCTTGTAATTTTGAAGACTTGAGAGATTCCAGAGGCAAACGTTACTTGAGACTCTTTGGAGTACCGCAGGGCTGCACAAAAACAAACAGAAGTTACTTGAAGAACTAGTATCATCGGTCAGAGAGAGTGTAAGTTTATATATATATATATATATATACTCTCTCACACACACACACACACACAAACCCACCCATAGTATCAGGATGACTAACAGGGTTTTGTCAGAATGTTCTCTAGTGGCCATCATTGTCTGAAATTTAACCTGAGACCCAGTCACACCCCAGTCTTGTTAACCCAAATCTGATAAAATGTCTTGATTTCTGAGTTGATAATTTGACATTTCAACAGTGTCAGGAGATGCAGTAGGCTGATCTGTGTGATTTTGCATCTGATTTTGTGTAGATTTTTCAGTATTGGGAGTTTTTTCACATCACCAATTTGATCATTTACTCATCCTCATTTTGTTCCAAACCTGACTGACTTTCTTCTGTGGAATGTTTTGAAGAACATCCAATGACTGTCAATGATTCAGTTGAAGACATTTTTCAAAATATCTTCTTTAGTGTTCCACAGACTAATTGAAAATAAAGCATGAGGGTGAGAAAATGATGACAGAATTGTAATTTTTAGGTGAAATTTCACTTTAAGTTTTTCACAGGAACATTCCGGCCACAGTTTTAGGAGTGCATCAGTGTGACAGTGGGGTGAGGCTCAAGATCCATGTGTTTTGTATCCGCTCAGTGGTCCATGTCATGATAAAGGTTCTTGAGAACAGAATGAACCGCTCTTGAGTGTCCACTCCCTTTCAGAAGAAATCCTGTAAGCTCCACTGCTACTTATTGTCATCTAAAAGATGCTTGTAATATTCAATATTCACATATTTGTTCAATACATTTCATTCTTCATCTGATGAAACTCCTATCTGCTCTGTCTTATAGCTGGTGGTAAATCATTACACCTTTTTGGCAAGGCCCTACATGAATTGCAAACCTGTTACATGCTGTTTGAATTCATGCCCTAATTCATTCTTATCAGCTAGACCAGGGATAGGCAATTTCGGTCCTGGAGGGCCGGTGTCCTGCAGCGTTTAGCTCCAACCCTAATCAAACACACCTGCCTGTAACTTTCT
>JAFVLL020008877.1:0-14413 GCA_021397915.2 Tor tambroides
AGTGCTGTACCACAATTTGATTGTTTTTTACAGGGAAAAAATGTTTAAACTACATGAAAATAAACACTACAGCACTGATACTGTAAATGAAAATACGGTAATAATACTGTAAATGAAAATACGGTAATGATACTGTAAATGAAAATACAGTAATAATACTGTAAATGTAAATACGGTAATAATACTGTAAATGAAAATACAGTAATAATACTGTAAATGAAAATACAGTAAAGCCATTATTATACTGTAAATGCAATTACAGTAATAATACTGTAAACCTTTTTACAGTATTTTACTGGCATCCAGCTGCCAGTAAGTTACTGTAAAATTTACAGTAATCTTTTTACAGTGCACTGTTATGTTTGCTATAATATTGAACTTTATAAACAGTTTTTTTTTTTCTTGCATCAAAATTGCTATTGAGAAAATTGTCTGGTAAAAATTTTCTCTGGTATCAACCACTGAAATTATGGTGTTGAGCTACCTGGTCTCATGAGGAAAACGTACCTCTGGGAACTTTTTCACAAGACGCGAAACACGTACCAATAAATACATATCACTTAAGTTTCCAACACTAGAGGCGGTAAAACAGCTAGCACTTTTCATACACAGTTATACAGCTCCATATGTTTTGCTTTCCAGCTGTAAGAAGCTTGCTCAGTAGCTCAGCCAGCATGGAATTGGACTTAGCACGTAGAATCCTTGGGTATGAATCCTGTCAAAAACATGACTCATGATGAAAGAGTTGAAAGAAAAGAGATTGAAAAACAAGCTAAAATGGCATGATTGCGATAGCATTTTTAGGTCACATTTGCTTTTGTTCATACTTTCGGGTAGGTGCATATGGTACGTTATTTTAAAACATCACAGAGCATTAGACTTATAGCGCCACTCAATGGACATTTCAAGTCAGAACTGCTGTAAAATCTACAAAACCAACATCACATAAAACATACCATATGCACATTCATCTGTTCCGGGGAAAAAAACGCACACTCTTTTAGCGCCACCAAGTGGACATTTCACATCGAATATGTCACAAAATGTACATGGTGGTACGTATTTTGCGTCTTGCGAAAAAGTTCCCAGAGGTACGTTTTCGTCATAAGATCGAATAGTTTGTCATAGTTTCCTTTAACTTTACTAACAAAACTCCCTTAAGAAGAAATACATAGATCTGGCTGACAGACATCTTTTAAAAGAAACAAGCAGTAGAATCACTTGTGAGAGAGAGAGAGTTGAGAGAACCAATGATGCAGAAGAAAAAGAGGTACAGTCTATCCTACAATAAGCACCCAGAATCTCAATATGGCCATAGAATGGATCTAATGTGTCAGGAGGATCAGCAGTCAAAGGTCTCTCTCACTCTCTCTCTTACTGAATACTAAACAGCTCTCAGTCCTGTGAAGAACTCACAACCACTTCATCCTCCCACTTAAAAGCAATAAGCCCAATGCATCAGCCCTCCTCACCGGTGCCAGCCTGCTAAAACACGACCACATGGACCACAGCGCAAGAGAGTGATACCTATAACTAGTCCAAAACACCCATTAGGCTAACAACAGTCTCAGCCACATACCCTCACGGACAGTCTGATGCTTACTGCACACAAATATGGCAAGCTCCATTCCGATTGGCTGGCCATGAAACAAAGCTGTGTTTAAAAATTCGCTGGATTTGTCAAAATTTGGGTTCATAGGACAGAATCATTGAAATATATATAAGAGATCTGTTTTGCACTATATATCTACATTCCTGTAGAATTCCCACGAGACCCGATTAAATTTGTTGCGACGTGGGACTAAATTTTCTGTGTTGTAGGCGGATGCAAGCGATTCTGCTAAGAGTGTGCAGTATGAAAGTAGCCTATGTATATATTGGGAGCTTAAAAAGTATAAAAAATAATAATTATATCATGTTTTCTTAATAATGCACATGGAATACAGTTCCTTTCAGCGTTGAGAAAAATATGTTTTCACAAAACAGTTCTTTTTGACTGTTTGTCTCAATGAAACACTTCAAAATTGAACAGAAAAAAGTGAGTGAACACAAACTGGTTTGAGACACTTAAACACACTTATATTTTATATTATCCCATTAATTTTGAACAATGAATTTAATTATTTTGATTCAGATCCACTTTTTAAATCTAATTTAGTAATGCATCATTCAGATTAATTTATGAATTAGTTTGACCAATGATTCACTCACAAATTGGGTGTGCAAGTTTTACTCTACACTATAGCAACTTCTAACAAAATAAATATTTTATAACTCAACATAACTAGAAAAATGTTTGGAGGACCTGGAAAATTGATAATGATATTTCCATTTTAACATGACTGTGGGAATTATTGGAACTCCTTTACCATGGCTGCATCTGAAATCACATACATTCCTAGTATATAGTAGGTGAAAAACAGTATGTGAACAGAGTAGTATGTAAAAAAAAACAAAAAAAAAAAAACTGTGGTTGCTCATTGACCATTTCCTGTCCAAGTGGGTGGTTCTTGGCCTGAATATGCTACAGTGTGGACCTGAATATGTCAGACTAGATGTCTTGCTACAAAAGACAAGGCTACTTCATATTAATGAGACTCATGATCTTCACGCAGCTGCAGAAAGCCTTGGCTCACGTTCGTTCAGAACAGACAGACAGGAGGTCAAGATGAAGAACAAAGACGGAATGTCTGAAATGATTGCGTGCCGTCTTGTGTGGCGTAGTTCCAGTGCTGTCAGATCCTCTGCTGTAAGATGTTGCTTGTCAGCTGTTATAACCTGCTTCTGGAACTTCCCTCACCCCGATAATTACTGCACCTGTTGCTGGACTGTAGGCGCATAAACACACGCATATATCCAGAAACAAACATGCACGCATCCAAGTTCCAATCTGATGCCTGTCTGTCTATCATGGAGGCCAAGAACAGATGAGCCCCAGGCGGCGCAGGCACGCACGCGCACACGCACTCACGGGGCTCCAGCATCAGCCAGCCTTGAGGAAGAACGGTCTCTGCAGATAGAGATAAAGGTTTCAACTTTCAGGTTAAAAGTGACTTTTTCTACAGATAAAGGCAGCAATGGCAATCTGTTCTCTTCTTTTTTTTCTTAAACTGTCTCTCTCTCTCCTTTTCTCACTCTCTCTCTCTCCCACGCTTTTTTTCTTGACTTTATCCAATGCTGCATACAGGGCTGGATCTGACAGTTAAAGCTGCTCTTTGCTTTATTTCATATCTACTTGTCAAAGAGAGATTAGCAGTTTTTGAGCTGCTCCACTTTGCTGTCATGATGGAAAATGAGCAAAAAGGAGAATGTGAAAGAGAAATTAACGGGCAACAACAATACAAACAAAATGCTCAAGAGAAATGAAAGATGGCTGCTTGGGCTTTTTAAAGCTCAAAACATTGAGATGACACTATTTGTCTGCAAAATTCCAAATGTCTTCTGAAATTGCCTCTCAGCAACTATGAATCACTCACATATTTGGTTGGAACCATTTGGGCAGGACATACCTGTACTGAAGGGATCAAACCCTTTCTTTTTTTAAATAGCCAACAGTCTTTAGTTTATGCTTCTACTACACTATATGGTACAAAATATAAAAGGTACATCTTTATTTAATAATAATTGCTACATATTAGTACCTTAAAGGTACATATTAATACTTTTAAAGTGCATGTGAATATATAAAAGCACTGAAGAAACTGTATGTAAAAGTATGAGCTTTTAGCACAGCACACTAAAAAACTTTAGGACTGAAACAACAAAATTTGCTACTTACTGTTGCTAGTCAGAAGCAGGTGGCATTCATAATTTAGAGGGAAGAAACATTCTTGTTTTGGACAATAAGTTGAATTTTGGACAATATCATCATATTTTTTTGTGCCATAAAATTGTGTCATTTTGTGCCATTTTTTTTTAGCATTAAACTAACTTCTTCATTGAAGACTAAAACTAATGCATTATACAATAACAGCAATACCTGCATATAGATGTCAGATAAGCCCCTTTTGAAGCCGTGGTGTCTTTTTTGAAGATTATTCAATCAGCACGCCTTTGTAGCTTTTCTGATTGGTTGCCAGTTAAGGTTAGTACACAACAGACCAATAGGAACACAGTTTAGAAATGGTTTATTGCTCAAGTGTAAAAAATAGATTTTTTATGTAATTAAATTTGTACTCATGGTTTGTGTTGTCCCTTATTAATGCAAAGTCATTACAAAATTAATAAGGACTTGTGATGATATTGCTCAAAATCCCACACTTGGAAACTTTTGAGGGACGCTTGGGAAAATATTGACAACATTACTGGCAAAAAGATAAACACTCATCCATTGTCAGTGCACAGTGTTCACATTTTAGCAACTGTTCGGATGCTTGATGAGCATATGAAGTGACAAAATACTGCATAGCCACTGCATTTTAAAACTATTGCCACTGAATTTAAAATGAGTACAACACACAAAAAATAGACCTTCTGGAGCTCCGCCCATTTTTAATGCCGCACTCGTTGTTGTCTGTCTTCCGTATTTGTATTTCCAAAGCTGTATGATATGCTACGGTCACAGACAGACTACAATCCACAAGTTTTTGATTCCAAGGAGTCTTTAAAGCATTATTATGGACTCCAAAAGCAATGGTTTCAAGTTAAAATGCCCTAATGATTTGTTTCTTACATACACACAGCTTTTGGAGTTGTGTGGACTACTTGTGGATTATTGTGATGTTTTTATCAGCTGTTTGAACTCTCATTCTGACTGCACCCATTCAATTCAATTCAATTCAATTCAAGTTTATTTGTATAGCGCTTTTTACGATACAAATCGTTGCAAAGCAGCTCTACAGGAATTTAAGTTTCCACAATATATTTATATATTGTAGAACCTTAATATATTTAACTTATGGTATTTCTGGTATTTGGTAATTCTGTATTCACTGCAGAGGATCCATTTGTGAGCAAGTGATGTAATGCTAAAATTCTCAAAATCATTTCTGATGAAGAAACAAACTTAACCAGCTACATGCCCTTAGTTAACAAATTTCAGCAGGTACTTTTTACTGGTCAACAGCATGGCTATACTGACCAGCACTAAAATTAGCACCTAACTAGCATAAAACTTCATTTACAACAGAGTGCTACATGATCACATAAACCTTCGCCTTTACTTTGGTTTCACACACAATCTATTAAACGCTACATATAGCCGCTCCGCACATATAGCCATTATCACGTGTGTGCTTGTGTGTGTCATGAGGAAGGAGCATGTGTACCTCCATGCAAAAGTGTGTGTGTAAGGCCTCCTTTTGTGTCACAGCATGTTGTTTTCACACCTCTATAATTGGATGCGAAACGGAGAGGATCGTCTTGCGTTTGTGTGAGAATTACGTGGTCTTTCCTCGCCTTATTGAAGTCCTAATGCCCGAGTCTGCACCGCAGCGGCAGCGACCAGCATGCGGTATGATCAGTTCACCCTGATCCCGCCATCTGATGGCTATCACTGTGGCATTTGTACACAGAGGTTCTCCGTCGCTTTTGCCTGGGTATTCAGAGTCTCTAAATGCTACAGGCTTATTTTCACACCGCATGTCGCAGCCCGACACAAACGGCAGTCCTTTGAGCTCCAGATTGGTATAAAAATAAAACGCATGATTCAGACAATGACTTTGATGCTGGTGGAAATAAAAGAAATGTCATCTAATGTCAATCTGCCTCCTCCCTGCTATGAAAATGTTAGAAAGTTAGCAAATATTGCTCCATTTCCAGTTGGCAAAAAAGTTTATTTTTTGAGAATGAAAGGCTGAGTTTGTGTTACTGTTAAAGAACTGTCACAAAAAGTAGAAATAAGACTGATGGTTGGAGCTGTGACACGGACGGTATATTGAGAGGTTTTGTGCTTGTGGTGTCCTGGGTTCAAGTTCAGCCAGTCTTGTTGTTTCTCCAATGCAATATCTTAAAAAAAAAAAAAAAAAAAGTTTCTTTTAAATCGTAATTGAGCTTGAATGCAGTTAATGGCTGCCCAATTATATTATCATATTGCAAAGTAATAAATAAATTATTCACTTAATCAAATAAACAACTGAGACCAGTTTTGTCAAGTGTTGATTATAGCATTCATTTAGGTCTACTCCTGTTTTCATGTTGTTTGGATGATAATTATTAATGATAATTAATGTTAGGGGTTGTTTTTTTATTAAATGAACTTACTAAATGAAAAAAATTTATAAAACTAACAGATTAAGGGCCAGTTTTACTAAACATGGCAAATCAGCGCGAGAGCGCAATTCCAAAACAAAATTCCAAAATTTCTGCGGGTGATTTACTAAAAACACATGAATTAAAGAACACAGATGCAACATGTCATTTACATATTGACCAACACAATATACCAAGCACAGTGCAAATTAGAGCAGTTGCGATTAAAGAATAAATAAATAAAGAAGCCACTGTACGTTGAAAATAAGTTTTGATAGACCTGTTATTGTGTGACTCCTAGTTGAGGGTTCCAAGTTGTCTTTTATTTCCTGAAGCAAATTAAAAATAACATGGCTTGGCAAATGATATTTTTGTGGTGTTCTTGCATTTCAAATAAATTAATACGTGTGGAAAAAAATCCTCTCCCTTCTACCTCACGCTCTCTCATCTCTGCGGTACCTCCTCCTAGCAACAATAATTGCAGCCATTTCAAGCGCAAAATAGTTAAGACATGCTTTATTGGGGAGTTAAATAATGGCGCAAATACCAGTCATTTGACGAGCGCAAACGTTAGTAAATCTCGCTGCGTGATTCATTTGAATACTCTCCTCCCATAAATTTTGCATCTGAAAGGGAAACTCCTACAAATGCATATTCAATAAGGTCAGGTGCAAAAATAACTGTGTCCATGCCTTTTCAGTGCTAATTTGTGGGAATAGTCCCACCTTTTAAATGAAAGAGCCTTGGTAAAGTCACTGCATCACTGCAGCGGCCGTTAGAAGAGCCGGTTACCATAGAAACCGGAGGCTAGACCGGCCAATGAGCATGCGCAGTCTTAAGCGCGTTATGACTGCGTATGCTCGTTGGCTGGTCTAGCCCGAAAAATAAGCTTTTTAAAGGCTATTTGAGCATAAGAAACAACATTCATGGGACAGTTCATTTCAGATTTTGTTGCTGATTTTAAATATGTAATTTAATTGCGAGTTCAGCGAGCGGCTTCTGAGATTTCAGGATTCCCTCATTCATTTAGATAGGACTTGGTCTTGTTTGAATATGGCCGCTGAGTCAACAGACTTTCCTTGAAAGGGACTTTGGTACTATTTTAACGCCAAAAGACGGGTTGCACTGGTGCAAACTGTTAGTAAAACTGGCCCTAAATATTTTTCTTTTTGTAATATGAAGGATACAACTTTTACCAGGCCTTTATCTTTAATTCTTGCTATTTTAATTTTTTTATTTTTTTTTATCATTTTAACCTTTCACCTGACCTAGTCTTAAAATATGAAAATCCACCAAAAAAATATAATTTTGTTGCATGTTAAAAACTATGACAAAAAGTTTTTTTTCTAAAAAAGTGAAAATTAAGGTAATTATAATTTTTTGTTTACATATTTTTAAATGTTTTATGAATTTTTATTATTTGAGTCATTTCATTTTTTAAAAAAATAGATAGATAGATAGATAGATAGATAGATAGATAGATAGATAGTCTGTAATAAAACACAAGCTATAAAAGAACATTTATTTTCTCCTAATGTATCCATAGTTGAAGAAACTATACAATACAAAAGGTAAACAATTTACAAACATTAATAATTATTATTTTATCATAATAATAATTGCACCATCTTAGCGTTATTAATTTCTAAAAAAATGGTTTGCAATATAACTGAGCTACGGCACACCACAAACTCCTAAATAACCCCAGCACACTCCTGAGGGAAATGTTAAACACGGGCACGTAGGAGACGTCAACTTGACTGTGAAATGTTTTGCAGTCCATTGTTTTCCAGCAGCATCTCCATCTAATTGTCTTGTCCCATTAGGCCATGACCAGGGTTTGGCAGAGGAAGACAGGCTCCCCTGGCAGATGCCTGCCATTTGTCTGAATGCCCTTGATCGACTCATGACAGATGTCAAGGCTTCCGTTGAGCGGGTACTCTCCGTCACATGACCTCTGTTCAGCGCGTCAGAATAACGTGGCGTAGTGGCTCTCTCGCATACACCCGTATGGATGCACGCACACTTCGGCATCCATCAGTTCCCTGCTATTACCTCTGACAGGCCTCACCTGCCCAGACTGCATGGCCCATGCAAATTCAACCTGGCAGATGAGTGTTTGAATGGTAATGCACCACTCTGATTGATACTGATAGGAGGCGTGGATGTGTGTGTGTATGTGCAGGTACGTGGAATTTGCCAAACTTAACTTTTTCAAAAGTTGTTGGGAAGTGTTCAAGGTACACTGGCACACAAGTCATTCGCACACTATAGGACTGAAACTTGTTGCTGGAACAAGTTTGTGAAAACAGCCCCAGGGTGTAGGCAACTATTAAAGCTCTTATAGCTCTTTTCCCCACTGTGTGAGAATCTGTGCAAACCCGATCAGAAAACAAATCCTCCATGTTGTTGGCTGACATGATGTCCAGAATCTGGAAGTTGGGAATATAACAATAATTTCTGAAAGATAATGTGACACTGAAAACTGGAGTAATGGCTGCTGAAAATTCAGCTTTGCCATCACAGGAATAAATTACATTAAAAATATATTAAAATAAAAAACAAAAATTGTAATGATATTTTATACTATTAATGTTTTTACTGTATTATTCATTCAATTAATGCAGCCTTGCAACTTTCAAAAAAAACAAACCTTTGTTTTCACTAATTAATATTAAAAAAAACCTCATTGCCCCATCTTTTATTCATTTTTATGAATTTACAGTATAAACTAATTCAGTATAAACATTTATATTAATAATTCATTAAAATGTTACATTAAAAAATGATCATTTAGAAGCAAATTTGTGTGAAAACTAATTGCAAGATCATAAATAATCAAGGAGTAGAATGATCTTGTAAACTAGACTGTGATTAGTACAGTACATAAGACACTAAATAAGAAACTATGTACTTGCAGTGTGGCTTAAGTATAGACAAAGATATCAAATGAGCTTTATGTGAAGAATAGCAGAACCCACATTGAGCAGGAAGGATTTGATCTTATCTTCACATTGATGTAATACATGTAGCCATTTAACAGACATCCAAAAATACACACAGCTAGGGGACTGCATTTGTCTTTCACGCATCTCCTCCTCCACGAAGGCAGATGTGTTTCTAATAAAACCATTTCTACCACTGACAGAGCGCAAAGAGTCGAGCTGATTAAAAGACACATAAAACAATGTTTAGGGAAAATGGTGCCAGTGTGACGTGCTGTAAACAGTCACGTATAAGGAGTTTGTCCAGCCCGAAGCTCACTTCCTTCTCTGGCATTTCTCATAATTCCTCTATCAACAGCCCTGTCACTGTCCCTTTTTTCTACCCAGACGGTATCACCATGGAGACCAAACATCCCAGGCAACACAACCTCTCATCTGGAACATCAAACACACCATTGTCAACTTGGAGAAGGAAGAGAAAGTGAGAAAGCGTTGAATGCTTCCTTTAAGGAACACCGGCAGTGTGAAAACCTGAAGAGGTGGTAACGAAAAATCCTGTTGTTTGCGGCAGAGAGATAAGACAGTCAGATATGGTGACAGTGTACACAGTCAAGTCTTATTCGCGGTGTCTGCAGGGCTTGTGTGGAAGCCATGCTCGGGCCTGAGTTACACAAATGGGAAGAGGCACAAGCTACACATGGAAGATAAGTCGTGGATTGTTATTTGGAATTAAAGCGTGCAAAGCGCAGTGGCGAACAATGTGTAGGTGGAGATGTGATATTTGCAGAGGGTATGAATACCATTTAGGCCGGCTGGTTGACTTCACCACGGGGGACATCCCATCTCTGTACAGGCTCTTGGTCTTGCTGAAGTTCACAATGTTGAAAATCACCCTCTGAAACAAGAAACAGACATTTCTAGTCAGATGGAACCAAGGTTATTTTATTATATATGGAAACAAACACTACAGTGAAGAAAAAAAAAAAGAAAGTTTGCGAACAAACTGAAAAACAAAACTTTTTTGTATGTGACATTAAGGGGAAGGTAAATCTAAAAATTGGTGGGATAACAATAAAAAAATGTGTGTATATATATATATATGTGTATATATGTGTATATATATATATATATATATGTATATGTATGTATATATACATATATATATAAATATATATATAACTAAATAAATAAATGTTTGTTTAAACACGTAAATGGAACCAACAGACAAAACAATCTTATGTTTTTTGTATGTTACGTTTAGGGGCAGGAAAATCTGAAATCGATGAGATCGCAATAGAAAAAAATCAGACATTAAATACATGTTTAAATAAATAAATCAATACATACATACACACATACATACTGGCTACAGCAAATAATAAAATAGAGTCTCATAGAGTTGCAATGCAAATGATCCAAAACAAAACTCTTAATTATATAGCTTACATTCTATGCCATGAATTTCTCATTATCCCCCCCCCCCCCCAAATCTCTTGTTCTCTGCTGAAGGGATCTGATCCAGTCCATTCTGCTGAATCATGAATGCCCCAGAGATGCCAGAGTGATGGTAGTTACAATTTAGTATTAAACGCAGCAGCAGTCGGACGTTTATAGCTCATTAAATTGTCTGCAAACACTATAATACGCTGTGTTATGAATTCAATGAATAAAACTTCAAATTTCAACTTGATGATACTGAGTATAATGCAGTTCCTGATCATTTGTTGTGTGTCAGGCAGATGGAACAATTTGTAGTGCTATGTAATCAATACCATACAGAATATACAAACAAAATAAAAACTTTATGAACCATTAAAATTAACAGCTCTACTTTCAGCAAAGATCTGAAATTCTCAATCGGGCTGCTCTTCACAGAACCTCACAGTAAGTTTCAAAATTAGCAGCGCAAATAGGAAGTGCTGTACGAGACACCAAACGTGTTAAAAGAATCTTGCAGGATCTCGCTGACTACGTAATGCGAAGACTGTGTGAACTTACAACACAAGCAAGACAAAAGAGAAAAAACTAGAAGGATGTGAGAGTTTCTCTTCGTTTCCTCTAACATATGTAACTGAAGAAATAACAAAACACTGTCTGCTACTGGGTTTGCAAAAGAAACACAACACTGCAGAAAGTGAACGTCAGGTTATTTAGAGGAGAAAAGACACGTCTCATGTTGCACTGTACCGGGACCTCGAGAAAAATATTCCAATTTGTATACAATCCATACTGTATACAGATACAGAGGCAAGCATGTCCCAAAGCATAGTGTTTTAAAAATGAGGGTTCCAAAAGTGACTAGAAAACATTTTCAGTGGGTATTTGGGCTAATATTACCCTTAATCCCTTGCACCATGAGAGGAAGTGTTTGTGACAGTTTGCTTCAACTTCTTTAGGGCATAGACAGTGGTTAGGAATGGGAGACCAAAGCTACAAAAGCAGATTTTTTAATGAACCTACAAATTAAAGTAATAACATTTATTTGAGATATGACGGCACCATGCAAGTATAACCAGCATACAACAAAGGCATAATGTAATGCGGTAAAGTTTTTTGTTCTTTTAGAATAAATTGAATGATTTCATGTTATTTAAAAAATAAATAAATAAATAAAAATGATTATTCATGTGACACTGTAGACTGGAGTAATGGCTGCTGAAAATTAAAAATATATTAAAATAAAAACACACTCATTTTAAATTGTAATTATATTTTATAATATTGTTTTTACAGTATTATTCATCAAATTATTAAGAATGATTAAGAATAAGCGACTTTGTGTTTTCACTAATTAATATTAAAAAAAATAAACTCAAACTGCCCCAACTTTTATTTACAGTATAAACCATTTAAGTATAAACATTTATATTAATCATTCATTAAAATAAAAAGATACAATGGCACCATGCAAGTATAACCAGTAAGAGCAAAAATGCAACCACGAAGAATGATAGGAAATGTAGTTGTAAACAAAAATCGTACCATCAACAATAACAATAAAAGCATAATTATGACCAATAACCCCAAAAGTGTCTCAAGTTTCCCCACTGGTATTGCTTTTTATAGACAATATACATACTTTTACTTTGTAGTAGAAGCATACGAATTGGGATGCAGCCTGATTCAAGGCTCATTACCTACAGCTAGCGGTTCTCCATCGTCACATCCTTCCTCTTACCCAACTGTCATGAGTCTAGACCTGGGGTCGCTGCAGCATGACTGGGGCAATTTGAGGGCAGGTGGATTTTTCTTCAAACCCGTTTTCTAACATCATGAGAGAATGAAGTTAATGAAATATGAAGTGTATAAATAGTACAGACAATGCTAATAATGATATGTCCAAACTGTAACTGACTCCTTGTGATAAACCATATCAAATTCCCAATTAAGCCCAGGTGTAGAAGTCAACAGCGTGCAAACGAAATCCAAATACAACCATTCTCTCCTTTTTTCAGTGCCCGCTTTCTCCACCAATCCCCCCTCCACCCCCATCCATCCATCCCGCTGTTCCCCTCCCATCAGTGGCTGCAGTCACAGAAGATGGGGGATTGTGGTCGGCCTGAATCAGCCAGGGCTAAAATGACATTTAACTGATGTTCAGACGCGAGGTAGCTGCTGGAACGGGTAGATAAGACCATTGCTGCTGGCATTTCAATTACACTTTTACTGCCCTACACATCTGTTGCCAGCCTACTTTCAGTCTTTTTTTTCCCACAGGCAAATACATCCTTATTCCACACTACCTTTACATCACGCCACTCTTTCTTCTTTTTTTCCACCACAAAATTCAGATTGTCTGCTTTGGCAGGTGGTTTCTGGGTCTAGACTGGAATGTATTGCTGGGTTTGTGAGGGTGAGACACGGCGGGGTCAGTTCTCTCTCCAGCCCAGTGGTTCTCAACTTGTGGGTCATGACCCAAAAATGGGTCACAGGTCTGTTCTGGGTCACATAACAGCAGGGAAAAAACAATGCTAAATGCAGCTAATAAAATAAAGGTTTAAAGGGGAGTAGAAAACAAGAGAGAAAGGATTGGGGATATGTTGCAAGCCAGATTCAAACACTTTATCTTTCAATATTTTATCTGTATCGAAACTCACTTTTTCACTTCACTCACACCAAAAACCCAAACACTGCATTTAATTCAGTAAGTAACATTTTTGAGGGTGTTTTCCCATGATGCTCATGCAAAGAGGGCAGTCAGTTGTCAGACAAGCTGTCCAGCAGAACAAAGCTGTATGCTGCTGTGAAGTTTAAAGGTGACTCCTTTAGTTGATGTTGTCAGAATTTATCTGTATCATTCGTACCTCTTCACCACTTATATTCATAATACTACGAGAAGCTTCTCTCTCTGTCATCATTTGCTACAGTGTCTTCATCACAGTCAACAAGGGAGTTACTCAGAAGAAGGGAGGGGTGTGGGTTAAATTGGACGCACATCTCATCTCAGGCTCATTAAGAGCTTTATGTAAGAAAGAAAGAGAGAAAATGCACACATACTGTAAGTCAATGGTGTGCTCTCTTGCGCTAGTTAAGCCAATGTATCTACACTGAGGAGTAATTTGGAGTTGGTTCCCAAATCAGCACAGCTCAGTGCAGAGCTGGTCATGGAGGAACTGTGAGAACGATAAATTTAATTACTGATAGAGAGACAGGAACACACTACCATCCAGCTTGTCTGAGATGTCATTTCCATCAGGCATGTCAAGTTCTTTCAGTGCTCTTTACACTGACGCATATTCACACTCACATGGTGCCTCGTGTCATGGAGCCTGACTTTTGAATTAAAGTACGGTCCACTTTGAAGCTCTTTCGAGCAGTTTCTCCCACAAAGGCTAGAAGAAACCATCTGATCAACATGTAAATGTAGTTTACTATGAACAAAACATGTTATAAAAAAACTATGACGAAGCTATGTAATATTTGTTTATATATGTATGCAATATTTTTGTTATATATTTTCATTAAGATTAATGGGGGTTTTTTTTGGAAATAAATGAATACTTTTATTGTGCAAGGATGCATTACATTGATTGAAAGTGACATTTAAGACATTTATAATATTACAAAAGATTTCTATTTCAAATAAATGCTGTTGTTTTGAACTTTCTGTTCATCAAAGAATCCTGAAAAAAAAATTCCACTAAAACATTAAGCAGCATAATAGTTTTCGACATTGGCAATTTTAAAGGGAAAATAATAATAATAATAAAAATTATTATTATTATTATTATTATTATTATTATTATTATTAAGCACCAAATCGGCATATTAGAATAATT
>JAFVLL020008880.1:0-40676 GCA_021397915.2 Tor tambroides
CTGGAGGGAGCATTTCCTCCAGATACAGCTTTGCCACCACTGCTTGGTGATCCAGCGTCTGCTGGAAGGGATTGTGCAGCATCTACCTCCATTTTCTCTCCATCCTTTTTCCCGCCATCCTTACCATCTGTATTAGCCACATCTTGTCCATTCTCCGCTGAACCTTTGTCTACCTCCATCTCCTCTTCTTCCTCCTTAGGTTCTTGAAGGGAAGCAGATGGTGATGAAGAGGCAACCGCTGGGCTGCATGATCTTTTGGTAACTGCAGATGTTGGCAAGGAGGACTTGGGCATCTCTGGCTCAGGGCTCTCTGGTGAATCTCGTTCTTCTATCACATGCTCTGGGTTTCGCTCTTCTTGGGGTAAACTCTTTCCGGTCCCTGTTTGGACTGGTGTGGAAAGCCAGTTCTGTTGAGCTCGAGGTGAAGCAGGTGATGCCAAGGGAATGTCACCTGGTTTGGGGTAGGTGCTGGGCGATATGGATGTCGAAGGAGGGAGAGAAGTAGACTGTGAATTTTCTGAAGATGACCTCAGCCGGCGTGATAGTTTCGGTGGAGTGGGAGAGTCCGGACTCTCGTGGATGACCAGAGATCCTCCAGAATCAGGATCTGAATCCTCCTCATCTGAATCTACACGTCTGAAAGCAGACGAACTAAGACGTGGAGATCCGTTAAATGGCTCCGTTAGAGATGTAGCCAGCGGAGACGATGCCACGGCCCCAGAAACACGAGAACCAACCGACGGTGAAGATGATGACGGTGAGGAGGACGAAGCTGTGGAGGGAGTGGAAAGAAGTGGTTTAGGTGGGGGAAAGAAAGGAGATGCTGCTCCACTTGTCCCACTAGGAATCGCAGGAGCTTTCGCTTTGTCTGTACCTTCTAGGTTCATCTCCTGCTGCATATGTTGCTGTTGCAGAAGCTGCATTTTCCGGGCCCTTCCGACGGAGTCTCCAGCACCTTGTGCCATCAAGGGCTTCAGCTTATTGAAGATGTTGCTGCCCTGTTTGGAGGTGCCGGAAGATCCAAGCGCTCCAGCAGTCTCTGGACTCGCCTTTGAGCTGCATATGGGCCACTGCTCCCCATTCGGCTGGCCCCGGGACTGAGACATATGCACTGAACCACCAGACGACACAAATCCATTATGGTTTAGTGGGTCTGGTACCGAGCTGTCGCCACCATCAAATGGCTCAGGGCGAACACGGTTCTTCACAATCACACTCACAATAGATGGGTCGCTCTGAGAATCCGTGGATGGGCTGGGTGATCTTAAGGCTGAACTTCCACCTACTGAAGCATCACCAGCCTTTATGAGCGATCCTCCACCTGCTCCTTGATGCCCCTCCACCTCATCCGGGGCGGACTGGATAGCCTCTTTGGCATCAATGTCAGGAATATCAAATGCTGCCAACAGGTCATCGAAATCGGGGGTTTTCATGTCCCCCATGCCGGGTCAGTGGACTCAATTCTAAAATGCATAAAAGCAACATGTAAGAAAAATGTGATAACAATTGCATAAAAACCAAAATTATTTACTCACCTTCATGTAGTTCCAAACCTGACTAAAAAGATATATTTTTTTGTCCATACAATGGAAGTCAATGGTCACCAATACAGTTTGGTTGTCAACATTCTTCAAAATACTTTGTGTTTCGTAGAAGAAATAAAATCATACAGTTTTGGAACAACATGACAGTGAGTAAATGATGTGAACTATCTAGCTACTTTGGGTAAACTGTCCCTTTAAGTCCTGTGTTGACATTACATTCAATTTAAAAATGAAATCCAGACAGGACAATTGGAAGGGCTCATCTTATTTATTAACAGCTAATTTTTTTTATATATTGTAATACTGTGATTCAATGGGATCTTTAATGCAGGGGTTAATGTGTTATATTTTTAACAGTATCTCATAGCAAGTCATCTGTTTTAAAGTGAGTTTAATACATAAGAAATTTATTTTTTTTAACAAACACAGTTTATTTACAATTCAAGTATTCAAGCTATCAGCTTTTTAACCGTAACAGAAACGCTTCATGCTGAAGTACCTATGAGGTGAAATTTACTTAATGATGTTAGCTGCATGTATCCTGCTATTTTTAACTCTTTTCTTTTACTTTGCAACCACATAACATATACACAAATATATAGCGCAACACCAAATGACACCGAACGGCTTTTGTTAGCTTTGGCTAACAGCCATGTAATGCCTCTGTATAAACTTAGCATTGGTGACTGAATTGCAATGCCTATTTACGTATGCGATATGAAAAAGAAATAATTTTAAACACATGCAAGGTAATATTATGATCCAGCATCCAATTTTTGCCTAACAATGGATCACTTAAAGGTAGCAGAGCCTGTCTAGCACGCTAAAGCTGCTATGGTATAAACAGGAGAATCCAAACAAACCCTCTTACATGAAATAAAAACACTGCATGGATATATAATTGACAAATAAAAAATATATTGATACAGTAACAATACAGCATGTTACAGAGATCAACTTAATATATATATGACAAAAACAATTGCCTGAGAACGGCTAAAACCTGCAGCTGACCTGGCTAACTACAAGTGGGGACCGAAACTGAATCGCTAACCGTACGATTAAAGGGCTTCTGTCACATGTTGTCCCTTACATGTGGCTTCAGTGTTGCTAGACTGATAAATAAACAGCTGGTGGGTTGATAAACAGATATGTGAGGTGTATTTTTGGGTTTGTTCTGTCATGACGGCGGGGTCCGTGCTGCCCCGTCGCGAGGGTCATTTAAGCACAGGCCACTGCATGTGCACGGCAACATTTACCTGCTTATAAATAACATCACGTGGATGCCTTATTATGCCTTTTTGATCATGCATTTTATGTACACGTGTGTTATTTTATAGATTGTGTATTTTCATGCACGGGGAGTTATTTTGTTTACCTGTTTTTTTGAGATTCCCGACTATCCTCGCTCCAGATGAAGCGCCTTAACTTCCCGTCATCGATCGAGTACGGCCAGGTCTTGGCAGACAACGTTGAAAATAATGGACAGGAAAATGATTTTCCGTCTTCCTTGGCTATACTGTTATGTTTGCATGTATAGATCTGGTGATATTTTAGCATTTTATTTTGAACTCAATAAAAAATATGAACACTCTCATTGTATTTTATGGATGCATAGTTGTTGTTTATTTACATCCTTCCAGGATCTCATATTTCTCTGTCTTTAGGTTGATTTGGTTTAGGCCTTGATTAGACGGATTGCGGATTTTGGATCCCCCAAACCACAGAAGATTAATGTTTGTTATATTATCGTATACTATATGTATTTTAGAGTATTATACCCCACATTTGAATGGAAATGTCACTGCCATTTCATACATTAACCACAAAAAAAAAAAAAAAAAAAAAAAAAAAGACAACTCAGATAAATCAATAGATTGGGGACCAAAATGAAACACAAATACTGTACATCACAGTCAAATTGTTAATCAGTATTGTTAATCTTTGGGCTTCTGTGTAGATAGACTATATAAATGCATTTGGAACATAACAAACCTTTATTTCATATATCGCCAGTTCCTTGTTATTTGAAGAGGAGAAAATGTCTTAAAATATAAGGACATATATAATACGCCAATGATTATTGACAGTCTCAGGACCAACTGCACTGAAATGTGCAGAAATATACACAGCAAAATCAATTTAATACACCTGAAAAGCAACACAATACTGATGTTTTCATAGACTAGGTTTTAGCGCCATCTAGAGCTCACTGACGACGTGCACAACTCAGTGTTCACTGGCACTGCCAGCATTAATTCGTATTAATTTATTATATTGTTGTTTTTTTGTCGTTATTGCAATTAACAGTACAAATAACTAGCAAATATAATACAATATTTTAAAAAAAATCTAATAGGGTATACGAAAACATAAAGAGTTAAGCCTTTCATACAGAATCAGCTCACCTTGTGATGAGTCGCGCAGAAAACTATTTAGTCTATTTAGCAGATTTTAACAACTTCATGAACTGTGCTTTTTTGAGGGCAGAATCTTGCAGTTGTTTCACTGTACATTGCTGTTCTTGCTGTGGTAAGAAGTTAATAGTTTTGCAGCACCGCAACAGTTATTTTACATAATTTTATGATAAAAACAGATGTCAAACCAAACTTTGCTGACAGGTGTTTTAAATATATTTTGTATGTGGGAATTCTCACTCTTGAACTCAAAAGGTAGCAGCCCTGATCATGAATCGAAAACGTTCATAACAAAAAGCATAAATAGAAAGAAAAGGAATTGAGAAAATAAATCAAAAGATGAGATCAAAAGAATATACACATTCAAAGTTAAAAGAGGAAGTTAAGCCTTTATAAATGCCCAACATTGAAAGCGACCATAGGGACTTTTATTTGCGAAAAGTAACCTCTGACACAGTTCGACGTCTTTTAGTGACGTCCTCACATCTTGTCCAATCAGAAAGGACTTTTTATTCATTCGAACACTTATGGGCGGGCTTTGAACTCGCTGAGAGGGAAGTTCAAGCGCCAGGGAAACGTAAACGGTGGTTGTTTTTACAAATTGCGTTTTGGAAAAATAGTGTTCACATTCAAACAAAAGTATTATTTGATGAAAAAAAAAACGCCACAGTTATTACATTTACAAGAAAGAAGAAACAGTAAGTGTCATGAATATACTAATCCAGAATAAACGTTGAATTTCATCATTTGTACATTAGCTAGAGTGGCTAGCCAGCATTGGAGGGAACGACCCGAAATCTGTATTAATAAAATCCCTCTAAACTTACATTTAAGAAGTAAAACTGACATCTACTATTGTACTTTATTTACGTTAAGACAAGAATTAGTTCATTTAGACGTAAATGAAGTTTATGACATGTCAGTTATTCCATGTTTGTTTTATCCAGAAACAACAAGACGCCATGTCCCACAAGCAGATTTTTTACTCTGACAAATATGACGACGACAAATTCGAGTACAGGTAAGCAAATATTTAAGTCATCTGTACAGTTTACAATGAATGATTTCCGTTTTTATGTTTTGGATTCCCACAGACAGCGGTGTTGGGCATGTAACGTTAACGTTATTACTACTAATAATGATCCGCTGCTTATCCATTTGTTGAATCACAAAATAAAATGAAACGAAGTTGACATTTAGTAATATTTAGTTTTCATAATTTTGAAATAAGTAGAAACATGATACTTAAGTATATTTTCTGAGCTGTTAAAATGACATTTATAATGAGGGTGAAGTTTGCCATTCATCTTCAGGCATGTCATGCTTCCTAAGGACATCGCTAAAAGAGTCCCCAAGACCCATCTAATGTCAGAGACAGAATGGAGGAATCTGGGTGTTCAGCAGAGTCAAGGATGGGTACATTACATGATCCATCAACCTGGTATGTGTGTTTGCTAGGATGTCAAAAACTCACCCAAATATGTGCCATCTCTATACTGTTGTCACTGTGGATATCCATGTTCATAATTTCTTGTCTTTATAGAACCACATATCTTGCTCTTTCGACGTCCTCTGCCTCAATCCCAGTGACCCCGGATCCACAAACTAAATGAATTCTGAAAACTGGACACAATCTGAAGATGTCTGAGTCTGAGAGATGCTGGGTGCACCCCAGATCAGATGGTGTCAATATCATTTGTGCTGCTTTTGACTTCTGTGTATTGCCTATTCTGTGGGTTAGATTATCATCACTGCGCTTGTCTCTGCCTTAACCGAGAGATAGAACTGTGCACAATTTCCTGCTGCACCTGTATTTATTATTACGCCTTATCAAGCTTGTGTTATAACGATTCTGTATATGAGCTTCACTGGATGAATTTTTGCATTGGTGAATTGATTCTGAAAGGTCTACGAATATTGGAATTTTTTTTGCAAATTACACATACTGCTTTATTGAAAATAAATGCTTGGTTTTTCTCTCTTTAAAGTATTAACAATGCTGTTTGTACCAATATCTGTGTAAACAGTAAGCAGCTGAACCTGTTTTCTCAAAAGTGTTTTAAAAAGACTCACAATAATGTATAATACTGTACTTATGTACAATAAAACTATTTCACATTAACACAAAACCCTGATTAGATAGAAAGCAAGAAGGTTTACTTCTTTGCATCTGCTTCAGTGCTGATGAATTTGAGTACATTGTAATGAATGCTTTAACTTTTACTAGACATTCAATGTGCCAGGCTTCCGTTTTATTCCCTTTCAGTTATTTTTAGTTGTACATGACAGCTCGTTATGCTGCCATTTGATTATATATAATCAAATGGCAGCATAACTATATATATATATATATATATATATATATATATATATATATATATATATATATTTGTGTGTGTATTGTCATAATACCTAATTCATTATCTAATTACGGCTAATGAATCTGAAGTCGTGCACATTCACAGAAAATGGCTGACTTCTGGGTTGCAAAATAAGGTGAATATACTTCCAGGTACTAGTTCAAAGCTCCATCGAGCCAATAGTTCAAAACACATGGTCCCAAAGCATTTAAAAACGGCCGTGCTTTGAATTTAGAAGAAACTTTATCTTGCCACTTTATCCTGATCTGAACAGGGCAGGGTAAAACAAAAGAACAATAAAAATCAACATTCATCTCAAATCACCTTTTAAACAAATGAGAATGTCAAGAAAAAAGTAGGACAAAGTGTATAAAGTTTGTTAATTTCTGCACTGGTGGGATGAGATTGAAATGTTAAAATGAAACATTACTTATGTAATATTTATTGTTTGCCATGGGACACAAAACATGTTTTTAGGCCTATGCTGTGACTACAATAGAACCATAAATACACTAAAACCACAAAATAAAATTACAAATCTTCAGTAATATCTAAATATTCAGAATCCATAAGATTGCACAAAATTTAAGTCTTTATTCAGCGATCTTCATCTACATTATAAATAGTGACAATAAACATCAAATCTTGCACTCGTTACATATTCAAAAATTGGCACCTCAAAAAGCTTCACAGCAATTATATCAAATGGCCCTCCATTATGACCTCGCCATAAATGAATGAATAAATGAATGAAGACCTCAACAACTAGACAAGCCCTCGGCACAGATCCCTATGGAGAGCTATGAACACGTGCAAATTTTTTGAATAATATCAATGCACAAATCTGACAGTCATGCTTTATCATAGATCTATTTGATAGACAGAACTACCTGTTCAGATGGATGTGTTTGAGAAATGTTATTTTTGCTGTTCTGTTAAGTGGAATACAAATTATACACATCTCCTTTACAATTGTTTTGTGTTTCATGCATTACATGTATCAGCTGTATGTGCATGTGAACATGCACTGGTTTTATTTAATGGATAAAGTGAAAGAGTAATTAGTAAAAGTAATTAGCAAAGAAAGCAGCCCCGCTGGATATTCAAATGGTCCTGGATTCTGTTAGGGCAGGGTCTAGGAGGACAAACACAGAGCTTTAAAAGGTAACACCCAAAAGAGAATGCAAACAATATGCTGTCATGATGGTTCTGTGATTCTGTGCTTCCCTCCCTACCTTACATGCACTCCCTGCCAGAGCACACGTATATCATTTACTAAACTTTTTGTTTTAAAGAAAACAGGAAGAAAAACACTTTTGCTAATAGACTGCCTAAAGAAAGGGATAATGTACACGCAGTCAGCCATTACAACAAAATAAACTCTTACCTGTAGCACCTGTAAGGAGATTATTCTGCAATAATGACCGATTATCCTGCTTATTCCTCGGCTACTTCCTAACTAAATAAATAAATGGACATGAAATACTGTAGTATGATATTAAACCAGATTCATAATTAATCTGCATCTTTATTAAAGGGGTCATGACATGGATTTTTTTTATTATTATTTTAATATGTTCCTTGAGGTTTACTTATAATGTTAAAAAAGTTTTTTGCACAAAAAACAAACAAATATGTGGAAAAATGATTATTTTCAACCCTCATTCTGAACCTCTCTCTAAAATTGGCTGTTTTTTAAGGAGCGTGTGTCCTTGTCAGTATTCGGCCACTGTTATGATTGGCTAAAGTCATTGCACAGGAAACACTATCAACACCCCCTCGCTACTGCATGTCAGTGTTTTGACATCATGATCACAATAAAATGATCATTTCCAGACAAAGCATTATGAAATCATTTACTTACAAAATGATGCAGCTGCAGTCAGATCTAGTACCGCTTCATCTTTCAACAAATATTTCTTTGTGAACTCTCCATGACACTGTGCTTTGTTTACAAAACAAAATGCTCCGATTTTTTCCCCCTTATCATAAATGGCATGGCGGGCCAAATTAAAGGTCATCACAGGCCAAATTTGGCCCACGGGCCCTTGTTTGGGCATCTCTGATCTAGAGTAAAGATAGAATTGAATTATATTAAAATAACGTTTCAGTAAAGAGTTCCACAAGTTTTAAATATCTTTAGAGCAAATGTGTGTTGCAGTTTTCATGAGGTTAGAAAAATATATAAACATGATACATGAATTTTCTGAAAAACTGAAATGATGGTAGACAATTACAATGAGGGTAAAGTGTAATATGTTGTTTACAGTTAATTTTCAGGCATGTCATGCATCCTAAGGACATATGTGTACTCAAAAATGTGATAACACCCACAATACGTAAATACTCTACTGATAATATATTAAAAATAGTCAATTTTTTTGGCGCACAAACTACATCTTTACGATTATCAATGTTTTATGACATTAATAATCAAACATTACATGCAGTTGTACTTTGAACAAACGGACACATCCTGTAAGCTGAGGTATGTACCACATCCTGTTTGAACAAAAGGAAGTGCATTGACGCAGTTAGAAATAATGTCTTATAACATCTTGATGAGCAGCAAGTAGAGGGAAACAGTGTTTTAGATTGCAGTCTCAGTCAAGATACATCTGACACCTGTGATTTCTGAGACACACATAAACAGACGAAAGATAGGGTAAGCTTATATATGTAATTGTATATTCTGTTTAATGGAGTTCTTAGTTTATATACTGGTGGTGGTGGGGAGGATGGTGGGGAACTTCAGTGTCAAAGAACACAGTGTGCCTTTGCTTCACTTCATGTGCTTCCCCCCCTCCCTCCCCTCCCTCCTGAAATCCATACCTATTCTTTTGGTTGTCTAAAGTTCAAGTAAAGCTCACTAAGTTTGAAAACTAGACTGTTAGTTAATGTTATGTTTTAAATTTAATTTAAGGTTGTGTTAACTAAAAAAGTTATGTTTGATAATGAAAATATGTTGAAGCAAAGAGCGGGTGCGCCGCTATGTTTTCTGGGCCCCCTTGAACAGCATATTGACTCACGTTCCAGGGTTAATTTACAGTGGAAAAAATGTAAACTAGTTTGTTATCAGTTATTTTACACCAGCTTTTAAAAAAGCTACTTGTGATAAACTTTGACTTATCACATTGTTATTATGGTGGTTATCGGTATATGTTGAAGGTAAAATAAATCTGTATTGTTAATTCTTTTGATCTTTTACTCAAAAAAAGAAGAAAAAAAAAATCACAAAAATTTTACCTTTCATTGAAGTAAAAAAAAAAGATAAATAGGTGGAAATCTCATTATAAAATAAATGCTTTTCTCTAATACACATTGACTAAAATTAAAGGCACCCTTGTATTCAATACTTTTTGCAACCTACTTTCACTAAGATAACTCTGAGCCTTCTCTAATAATGCCCGATGAGCGGTGAAAAAAAAACAACAACTTTATGAATGGATTATTGGCTCACTCAATTCGTCCGAAAACAGATTCATTCAGGAACAAAACACCATTTTGTTCTGACACACATACATTTCCTGTTATTGTTTTGTTTTGAGCTATTTGTGACCCTGGACCACAAAACCAGCCAAAAGGGTTCATTTTTTGAAATTGTATAATGATGATGTATAAATTTGAAATTTATACATCATCTGAAAGCTGAATAAATAAGTTTTTGTTTTTGATGTATGGTTTGTTAGGATAGGACAATATTTGACCAAGATATAACTATTTGAAAATCTGTAATCTGAGGGTGCAAAAAAATCAAAATACTGAGAAAATCGCCTTTAAAATTGTCCAAATGAAGTTCTTAGCAATGCATATTACTAATGAAAAATTCTGTTTTGATATATTTACAGTAGGAAATTTACAAAATATCTTCATGAAACATGATCTTTATTTAATATTCTAATGATTTTTGGCATAAAAGAAAAATTGATAACTTTGACCCATACAATGTATTTTTGACTATTGCCACAAATATACCAGTGCGACTTAAGACTGGTTTTGTGGTCCAGGGTTACATTTCATTTGCAAAACAGAAAAGAAGACAAATTGTGTCTAAAATACAACTCACTCTTAATGTCTTGTTTGTTGAACTGTTGTATAACTTTTGTATATCACACACATGTTGATATTCAGGAAAACGGCACTCTTGCTTGTATGATATTACTCAATTTATGTAATTATAAAAAAAAAAAGTCATACAGGAATATTTCTTTTTTCATAGCTTGAATTATGGGGACATTCTAACTGCAATGTAGGCTTTATCTTTATCTTTATCGCCACTTTATCTTTTTTACATGTCCTTATTTGTATATTTGTAATAGTTTATTTTTTTCTATATATATATATATATTTAAATTGTATTTATCTGTACTTTACATCCTACTGTTAGTGTTTTGTGTTATCTGTATGCACCAAGGGTCTGAGAGTAACGCAATTTCAATTCTCTGTATGTATGTGCTGTACATGTGGCAGAATTGACAATAAAGCAGACTTTGACTTTGACTTTGATCTTGTAGTGAATGCTTTTGGACTCTCAAGACGTCAAAAGTAGCGCTTGAACCTTTTTGCGTGAAAAATTATGAAAACATGCTTGAGCTTGTGAGCAGCTCATTACAATATTGAGTTTGATCAATCACCGTTATTTAGTTTGTGACATATGTAGAGAATTTTAATATTTCATTTGCATGATAAGTTTTACATAATAAAACAACAGTAATAATCTAAAGGGGGATAGTGGTTTTTACAGAGGGGATGCTTTTTGACATTTTTTTTAATAAGTGGGTGTTCACACCACAGGAACTCAGAACGAATTTAGTTTTACGAATGCCTTTTGGGCGGTGGTGTAAGTTTGTCTTAAAATGCGGTGGGGTTGCTTTAAATATTAATAATGTTATTAATATTATTATCTACAACTGATTCAATTTATTGCAAAAATAAATAGAGAATGTGAAGCTACGTCACGCCGTGTTGCATGCTGGGGCACCGTCGCCATTCTGGGAGGATCGCCCTCTGCTACAAATGCTGAAATTAATACAGATACTTGCTTAACTTTAAATTTGGTTTACAATGTTGATCAGATTAGCATGAAAACAGTGTTGCGCGGTGGAGACTCGCTGCTGCTTCAGCCATCAAATCATCAAATGGTAGAATATCCAAATAAAAATGTGTGTTCAACAAGCTGACAGAAGTCCATCCATTTCATTGTCGGAACCATTTCAATGACGGAGTATAATTCATTGTCATTGTAAATAAGCATTTTTCCATGGCCACAGAGTCAGAGATTGTGGGTCACATTCAGCGGACACACACAAACACACTGTATTTTCAATCGATAAACAAAACTGATCTTATTTAAACTTACAAGAATACCTGTAAGTTTAAAAAAATATTTGAAAGATAACTGACATTCTCTTTATGATGTGAAAATAGTCTGTTGAAACTATGAAAATAGTAATTAATCTGATTGTTTTTAATCTGAATGTTTTTTTTTAATCCCTCTAGAACTTTCCAGCCATCCCGCAATGGCTAACCAAGGTATACCATTTTCCGAAATAATGTGTTTGCTTTAAAGTTTGTAACTGAAGGAAAAAAATAAACTTAATTGTCTGATAGGTACTAAAAGAAAGCATGATCATGAATCATCTGACTCAGAGCCACCACTGACAACAGGCAAGTACATTCTGTCCACTCTTATTCTGACACTACTAGAGTAAATAATCACCTTAGCCTAGAATGTCTACATGTATTCACAATGTAGCTACAGTACAACAAATGTAAAGCGGTGATATCAGACATTTTCTTCATTTAATTCTTTTGGAAAGATGCCTTTTGCTCACATTTTGGTGTGGTTACACCAGCAGGGGCTAACAAGAACATGATCATCTTTAGGCAAAAGGTGTCACATGCTGAATACATTATTACATATACAGTTTTGTAAAGATATATACAGGCCTAATGTAATTCATATAATGCTTTCATTTAATCAATAATCCTCATTGTAATTGTCTTCTTCATTGTGCACAGATATGAAGATCATATCGAAGGCAAAGCAAATCATGAGAAGAGTTATTGATAACTACACAAGCCACACAATCATTATGCACAAAGACATCATTTCAAAGATAAATAAAATGAATAATGTTAACAGAAAGAAGGTAACCATAGGGATTTTTGGAAAATCTGGAGAAGGAAAGGGCTCCCTATTAAGTGCAGTCTTGGGCAAAAAGAATCTACTGCCATCTGGTTGTTTTGGTGCCTGTACAGCTGTTATTACTCAGGTGGAAGCCAATCTGACTGACTCCAACTACACAGCAGAGATCGAACTCCTCTCTAAAGAGGTTTCCTCATTTATACTGATCTTACCATGACTTTAATGAGAGTTTTTAATAAATAGATAAATACACTCTTAAAAATAAAGGTGCTTAAAAAGGTTCTTCAAGCGATGCCATAGAAGAACCATTCAGTCAAAGGTTCTTTAAGGAACCATTTCTTTCTTACCTTTTTCAAATCTGAAGAACCTTCTTTGTGAAACAGATAGGTTCTTCAGATGTTAAAGGTTCTTTATGGAACCAAAAAGGTTCTTTCTATGGCATCGTGAAGCACCTTTATTTTTAAGAGTGTAAACCAGACTTGAGGAAAGAAATAAAGCCTTATTTTCTATATTGTACTTCTGCAGGAGTGGGAGAAAGAGCTCAATAATCTTCATACAATTTTATCAGATAAAAATGCGGACAGGAATGAGGACTTTGAAATTGCGGAAGGAAAGATCACTGCGCTGTATGGAGCTGATGCAGACAAGAAAACATTAGAAGAGCTCAAGAAGGATGACAAATATACTGAGATTGAAAACCTTTTGTCCAGCAATAAGGAAACTCAAAAAATCTCAAAAAGTGATGTATGTTTTTAGGACACTACAACTAATATTTAGTGTTTCATGAAACAACAACAATAATAGTAACAATGCATTTTAAATTTATTTCTGAGTAAAGTTATGCAACTTATTTCCTCAACAGGTCTCTGAATTTGCCGACGATGTTGTAAGATACATACTAAACAGTGAAGCATCTTCTGATGACTGGTACTGGCCGCTTGTGAAGAGTGTGACGATCAAGATTCCAGACTGTCGTGAAGTCCTGGAGCACATTGTGCTTGTTGATATTCCTGGGACTGGAGACAGCAATAAGGCTAGAGATGACCTGTGGAAATCTGTATGTATATTACTAAACATTTTGGAAATGAACATTATAAAACCCCACAATCTAATATGTTACTACAAGCATGCCCTCTAACTGACTATTTTAAATTCTGTAGAAACTGAGAGAGTGCTCTTCTGTGTGGATTGTAAGTGATATAAATCGAGCAATCACTGACAAAGACCCCTGGGGGATATTAAAGCACTGCATTCAAGACTTGGGACCAGGAGGAGAATGTAAAAGCATCAACTTCATCTGTACAAAGACTGATGAGATTGATCCAGTAGCCTTTAGGAGGTTAGAATTAGAATTTCTTTGTCACTAAATGGGCTGTAAGTAGTATTATATATTTTGAATATCATATTTTTAATATCATATTAAAAAGTTTCTACAATCTGTCCAGATATCATATTGAGGTGCTCTCTATGTGCCAAGTAGGTTTTTTTTGTTTTTTTTTTTAACATCAGAATTTTTAATCTGTCTGTTTAGAGCTGCACGGCTTACTGGAGATCAAAACTCAGAAGGAAAGGTAGAGAATTAACAAATAACAAATTCTTGTTTTTGTTGCATATTACAAAATGTCCCAGCTTTTCTGAAAAATCATTAGAGATTAAAGTGTATTATACAAAGAAGACATATAAAATTTAATTATTTACAATAATGTTTTATATTAAATATTATATAAAAATATTTTTTTTATAAATCTTAAGAAAATTTAAAAAGTATACACATTTAACAACTGAAACTGATTATAATCACTTTCACATTGTTTTTAATCATTCTTCAGGAACAGAAAAAAATGTGCATAAGTCAAAGAACTGAACTTGCCAAGACAAGGGTGAAAGAAAAGTTTGAAAATTCTGAAATCAAGGTATTTATTGTTACCATAATTTGGAATAAATTTTAATTATATGTATATATATTCTTATTTTATTACTTTTTCCTTTTCTTTCTTTCTTTCCTTCCTTTTTTTTTTTTTTTAGAAAAAAATCATCACTGACAATGATTTTCTTCAAGTATTTACTGTAAGTTCTAAAGCATTCTTCGACACCAGTTTAAATATGGAATCTACTGAAACAGGTAAACTCCCCTTGGTACTACACTACAGTACGTCATTAGGACACAAAAATCCATACATGAAGTAAAATCTGTTAAGTAATTGCTTGCCAATTTTAAATCACTCTGAAGTTTCAAATTGTTTAGCCAAACAAAGCACTGACCAAATGAATCCAAATCACATACTTCTATAGAAATCCCAAAGCTGCAGGATGATTTGAGGAGCCTTAACAAGAGCATTAATCGAGAACAGACCAGAGAATGTGTCAATGAAGCAAAGGGAGTTCTGTCTCTGATCCAAAGTGTCCAGCTGGATAAAGACATGATGGCAGTATGCATCAAAATTACACACATTTTACATGCAGATGTTTTCAGAATGTTGCCAATATATATTATTATTCACTGCTGTTGTATGGATGTCTTTTAGGCTGAAATGAAAGACAGCATCTGCATGGAACTTAGAAAGAATCTAAAAAGTGCATTAAGTGAATTTGACAAGTATTTTGTCAGCGTTTATAATGATTTGGAGCAGTGTCTATCAAAGGGAGTGGAAGAATCAATTCAATCATGTGTTGATTCCACAAAGACATTTATAACGCCAGTGAGTGTGACTCAAATGTTGTGAATAATCAATCTTTTTTTTTTTTCTTTTGCCCCATTTAACACCTTTTTTGTGTCACTCTGAATATTAATTAACAGATAGCCTATAATAGCCTTGAAGCTTTGTGCAGAAAGGGTGGATGCCACTGTCCAAAAAACAAGGATAAAATTCTAGACCTGAACAAGACATTGGCCAAACACCTGCGTGAAGACATTGATGATGATTTCTGTCAGATTTTTCCGTAAGTTCTGTTTTATCATTCCATTTCTTTCTTTCTTTTTTTTAACATCTCAATGCAAAACTAAAAACAAAACAAAATTAGAAATGAAGATGTGCTTCAGTGGCATGTTTTTTCCTATTATTTTCCCCTCCTCTTGTGATATGGCATTGTGAGTCATATCAAAGGTCATCATGGGACAACTTTGTCTCATAAACCCTGGTTTGAGCATCTCTGCTCTACAGGAAAAAGACATTATTTGCTCATCTCTGGAACTCCTTTTGGTCTAGAACTTTGGTTCATTTGTTGTTACAGCTGCATAAAGCAAACGGTGTTGGGAATTTGGCCATTCCAATCACGATTTTCTTCCTGTAATTTTTGTATCAAATTACATCTGTAACATGCTGTAAAAATAAACCATAATTGGTTTTCTTTTGGCTCTAGAGTGAGTGGAAAAACAGGGAAGTCAGTGCAGGAACAGATTGATAAATTCACTATCATCCAGAGTGACACTGCTTACCCCAGATCTCCCATATATTATTACATTCACTACTACATCAAGACAGAGGTGAGTTCAGTTGTCCGTGAATTCTCTACAATTAAATAGGCTGGTTTTGTGCTGAATTATGCAAATAAGCTGTTTCAGTCACTCAATGTTTATTTATTTATTTACTTACTTGCTGTCTTTTTGTTTGTTTTTCCACCTTCTAACAGGAAATCAAACTGAATGCATTGCTCAAAAGAAACGTTGTTGACATGAAGAAGGAAATCTACTCATCAATCCAAAAAACCATTGTGAATGAAATGGCTTCTTGCTATGAAGGTAAGATAGAATTAAAGTTACAATTAATCACTAACTATTTTCATGTAAATTGTACTTTTTATTTAGTGGATAAAGCCATTCAAAAATGCATTTCATGAAACACACATCCAAGAATTTGTTTTATTTTCTTGTTCTTATTTGTCTCCATGAGAAAGAAAAAATGAATGAATACAGAGTGTTGCTTATTTTAGAAGCTGCAGCTTTGAAAGGACAAGGATGCTTGAAGAGAATGCAAGATCTGTTACAAAACACGGTGGATGAGAAAAAAGAAGACATGTTTAAGAAAGCAAAAAAGGAAATGCTTAATAAGTGTAATGACTTAAAGGTACTGATCTCACATTCATTAGGACAAGCATGTATTTAGATTTAGATTACAATGACCAAACTGAATATTCTCTTGTTCTTTGTGCAGGTCCACATAAAGGCTCGTTTTGAATCAAGACTAATGAGAGCAATGGATCTCTCACTGTCACAAACCAGCAAAAGCAAATCAGTGGGTGAGAGAAAATAGCATCCTACTACACCACAGAAACAAGACAACAAAAAATGTTTAATATCATGTCAATATAATATAATGTCAATAAATGTTAATAATGTCAATCACTGCCTATATAGTATAACATCTTGTTATGTCTTTTCTAGATGTCTCCAAAGAGATTGAAGAGCTGGAGGGACTTCTAGAGCAACTATCTGACTGAAGGTCACCAAGCAGCACATTTTATTTTACAACAAATGTTTATTTAAATTTTTTTTTCACTTAAAGTTATTTTTATATGTTTGTTTGATGGAAGATGTTCATTTGTTCATTTTTTATCAAATTATTATTGTAGGGTTACACAAACTGATTTGTTGTTGTTTTTATCGTAACTTACAGCAAGACATAGAAATTGCATTTAAAAATATCGCAAGAACCTTTAATTGGCAATTCATTTATTGTATAGACTGGAAAGTAATGGCAAAGATCTTTTTGAAACAGTAGTGTCAAAGCAACAGATCTGTTAATAATTAAACAAAGAAAATAAGAGATACTGTTTTTTATTTATAATGACAGCAAATTTAAATGTTGAATCCCTGAAATAATCAAATTTATTCTCATAAAGTACAAAAAATGTTATACTGTGAGTTTTTATTGTATCAGGTGGATGAAAAGAAATAAGTAACATCACCCATCTGAAGGATCTAAGGATCCTCACATGCCACCTGTGTGTACATTGCATCAAGAGAGCAACCATGCATTTGTGTTGTGCTTTACATTCTTTCTTTTATATTCATTTATTCTTCACTCATTCATTCATTTATCATCATTTAATAATTTTATTATTCAGTTATATTATTTTATATTCAATTAATTATAATCATATAGTAATTTATGATAATCATTTAACTAATTTATATAAAGCCGTTTTCCTTTGCTATTGCTTGTGGTCTAAAAACATTTAGTCTGAGCATTGAAACCTACGCAACTAAGATTATTCAATAAACTCCGCATTTTTTATTTTATTTTTTTATCATCATCACTTGATCCTGTTTCTGCTCACAGCTTTACTTCTTGACTAACAGAAGACGGTTTATACAGTTTTGGGTACCAGACAAAACTTGCTGTTAATGGGTCTTGGGTATTAGATACCAGACAAAACAGATATTTTCTGACCAAATCTAGCATCCGCGGATGGATATATCTGGCAAAGAGGCATGATCTAACACATCCCTAACATTCAAGCAGAAGTGCACCAGCTTTGACATTTATGATGTCAAACATTACTGGTCCTCATGTCTGTTATGATTGATCAAACATCCACTGTTAAGAGTTTCTTAACATTGTTAAATTCTTAAGGCTAAAATTACAAAACAGAAGTGATGCTGTGGTCACACTAGATTTTTGCCTCTTTAGCGGCGAAAGAGGAAGGGATAAGAGCTTGAGGTAAGCCGTTTTATGTTTTAGCGCCATGTCACATTGATTTCATGTTGCATTTTTATTGGCTCAGTAAACGTGGGTCATAGCAGCAAACTCACTGTGCGATGATCATGCTGAATTTCTGACACTGTCAGAAAATTATTGTAGGCTATCTTTGGTCGCAAGACCGTGACAACGGCCATCTTTGAACCTCTCTCAGTGTACGACACAGGAGCGCCGATTAGGAGCCACGATCACAGAAATCACCACGATTGTTTCACGATGCAAATCTTTTGCCTGGGACAGCCAAAAATTGTACAGTGTGTCTTGGACTTTACAGGTTGCTGGAGAGGAGGGAACAAAACTCATCTGGCTATTGGACAAAATGATTTATTATTATTAAAACAAAGTTTTAAAGATCAAAGTGCACAATAAATAAAGTTGTCTTCCAAAAGAAAGAATAAATTCTGAACTACTGAAACGAGTTGTCAGTAATTTACATTGTCATTTTGAAGACGCTTTTATCCAAAGCAACTTACAAATGAGGACTATAGAAAAAAAAGGGTAACAATATGCAAGTTTTTAAAAATATTATAAATAAAAAGAAAACAAGAATAGAAAACGAATAGAGAACACTTGTGTTAGAGGGTAAATTTAGTTGTTTTTGTTTTTTAATAAAAAAGAAAACAAGTAGATAGAATAGAAATAGCATAGAGAGTGCTAATGTTAGAGGGTCAAGGTTTTTTATAATAAATTAGAAGAAGACAAGTAGTTAAAATAGAAATAATATAGAGACTGCAATATGTTAGGGGGTCAAGTTTTTTTTTTAAATAAATAGAGAAAAACAAGTAGATAGAATGGAAATAGAATATAGAGTGCTTATGTTAGAGGGTCAAGGTTTTTTTTTTTAAATAATCAATTAAAAGAAGACGAGCAGTTAAATTTTTTTAATAAATAAAGAGAAAAAGAAGTAAATAGAATAGAAATAGTTTTGTGCCTCTTTGGGATGGCACTATAATGCACTGTTCACTTGTAGAACACAAGCTTTTGGAAGGCACATAAGTCTGAAGTAGTGAATTTACGTAAAGGGTGCAGAGCCAGTGGTTGAGAAGATGCTGTTTTCTGCATTGCAAAAGTACATTCTCTTTGCATACACTTCCAAAGAGCCCACTTTATTTATTTTCTGTCATTCTTACTGCCTTTAGTTATTATAAAAGACGGAGCAAGATGTATACTGTATTGATACTGTACTGATATCATTCACATTAGTGCTCGATAAGTAAGCCTCCGGAGCTGAAATTCAGATATGGTAATGGGCGTTTTGTTTCTGATGTGCTGTAAACCAGAGGTTTTCAACTCCTCGCGCACACACACACACACACACACACACACGTTTGTTTTTTGGTTTACGGGGACTCTCCATATAGGCGTAATGGTTTTTATACCGTACAAACTGTATGGGCTATTGCCCTACACCAACCCTACACCTAAACCTACCCCTTACAGGAAACTTTGTGCATTTTTAGATTTTCAAAAAAACACCATTTAGTATGTTTTTTAAGCCTTTTGAATTACAGGGACATAGGCAGTGTCCTCATAAACCACCTTCAAATTGTAATACCTCTGTCATACCCATGTCATTAAACAAATTTTGTCCCCATAAACCACAAAAACCAGTACACACACACACACACACACACACACACACACTTTATTCTTCCTATTCTGTTAAGTGGAACACAAATTACAAACATCTCCTTTATGATTGTTTTGTGTTTTATGCATTACATGTAGGCTAAATTCAGCTGTATGTGCATGTGAACATGCACCGGTCTTTTTCAATGGACAGAACAAAAGAGAAATACACAAGAAGCAATTCACAAAGATAGCAACCTTGCCAGATACGCAAATGGTCTTTATTCTACTCAACAAACAAGGCACACCTGGATGCTGTTAGGGCAGGGCCAAGAAGGACAAACACAACAAAAGCAAGAGAGAATGCAAACAATATGCTGTCTCTGAAATGTCATCCATGATGGTTCTGTGGTCTCCTCCCCAGATCCCTGCTGGCCTCTACTCACATTGCATTTATTGTTCTGGGCTGGAGCATGCTTACATCATTTACAATGCAGCTTTTTGTTTTTCAGAAAAGCACTTTCGCTAATAGACTGCCTTGTAAATTTATAATTTAATTGTGCTCCATGTGTCAGAACATTATTACAGAGGCAGATGACGTTGATGGAGAAATTTGGAGCTTTACTCACAAACTACAATTCCCGTTAAAGGGGGGGGTACAATGCTGTTTCATGCATTCAGAGTTGTTTACACTATTAAAGAGTTGGATTCTCATGCTAAGCATGGACAAAGTTTCAAAAAATTATTTGGACTTATGACAGAGTATTTCTGTAACAAAAATCTTACTTCCGGGTTAGTACAAGTTTCGGAGAGTTTTTTTTCGATCGTGGCTCTTCATGACGTAGACGAGGGTGGAACTTCTTATATGGGCATTTCTCCCGGAAGCACGTCACCACGCACACATCGACCAGGGGTGCATTTCCCAAAAGGAACTTTGGTCGCAAGCTCCGTCGTTACCAATAGAGTTCAATGGAACTAATGACTATAGTTAACTAACGATGGTTTTGGGAAACGTATTCCAGAGCGAGAGCGAGATTGCGCCCATCAACGTGCTTCATTCGGCTGCAATGAACGGGACTCGCTCGGGAAGAATGTCTCTAAAGAAGTGTGTTTTTGGTTGTAAGGGAAAGATAACCTTGTTCAGCTTCCCGAAGAACCCAGCGTTACGTAAACAGTGGATGCAGTTTGTTTTTCCGGGACAGCAATGGAGTTTCTCAAGTGTGTTTGTTGACGAACGTTTTATAAACAAGGCTCAGGTCGATGCTGGATTTGCACATCGTTTGATACTGAAAGATGGAGTGGTCCCAGCTATAAAAGATCCCGGTCATGATTCAGAACTGCAGACAGTATGTGAAACGGCATCAAATGTCTGTGTTTAGTTGCAGTCGCCATAAGTGCTTGTCACTCTTTAGCTCTGCCCACACGGCACACCTCCAGGAGCTCGGCTGTTTTCGGAGAGAATCGTAAAGCTGTATCTTTCTTTTATAAATATGATAATGTGGCAGGGAGTGGTCAGGTTTAAGTTACCAACAATAAGAAATCCCATAATCGACTACGCCACCTGGAATACACCAGGAAAGAACAGCCCCATACAAAAGGCACACTGGTTCGTTGCCAAAGGCAGGGTGAGCATAAAAATATATAGACAATATCAACCACAAGAATTACTTTATTCAAACAATTAACAACAAACATCAACACAGTCAGTCTATACAACTGTCACACAATCTCAAATCACAAATAATACCAGTAACATACAAAATTAAAAGAAACAAAAAGAGGGAGGTGGCCAACAGGAACCCTCAAATTTCTACCCCACACTCAATACCCATGACACACTCTTGTGAAAAACAAGGCAAAAATGTTAAGCACAGCACTCCAGGTGGACACACCAGTACAGGGTACCATGGCCAATCCCTCCCACTTTAAAGACCTAAATCCACACAAAACAATACAAAAAGAGACATACATCAAGTCAACCCAATAACAATACACACAAAACTACCAGAGCACAAACACCGCCACTGGCACTGAGGAGGGAAATAAGATGGTCAAGAAGAGCCTCCCAGCTAACTCACGCGCAAACTAGCGCAATCCTGTGCCAGTGCTTCGAACACAAATAAAACAAACTAATAAAAGGGACCCAGGTGGGTTCAGACAAAACTGTTGAAACCAAACAGACAAAACAGCAGCAGTGCAGTCAGTCACTTGATGATAATTAGGCTTCAGTTAAGATCATTGGAAACCCATGGACGTGCAATCAAACCTGCCAAACATCAAACAGAAAGTTACTCAAATTCTTATTAAAAAAGCCATACGTACCAAGGAAACAGTAAAATGCTGCAATACACATGGTCGCTCACCACGCAGGATTACAGCTACTTGCAGGCCCATGACTAAAAACAAAAAGGTAGTAAGCCTCACCATTAAACAGGCAAAAAGCATTTTTAAAACAGGGACTAACCTGAGAACTGGGGTCCGTTCTTCGTACGTCGCTGACATCATAGTTCCACCACTCTATTATGTTGCTCTGTCCTTTTTACGGTGGACAATGGACAGTAAAGTTGTGCTTCATTATTCATTCAGGCCCACAGACAAATGATCAGTGCCACATGGTTGTAAGAGTTTTTCTGATTTGATTTAGGGTCTGTTTACACGACATTGGCTTGGAAAGAAATGTATACATTTGGCTGTGCATTTAGACGACAACGGCATTTTGAAGGACTGAAATGGTAAACTTTTTAAAACAAGCTTCAAAGTGCAAGTTTTTGAAAACAATACCGCTTTCGTTTCCGTGTAAATAAAAACGTGATTTTTGCAAACATTATTTGCATGTGTATTACGTGTTCAGTCTGTGTGCAAGTACTTGACAACCAAAACAACAATGGTGGAATACAGGACTTCATTTGTGCTGCTCACAGTACTGAGTTTGTTAGCAGTTCTCATCTTTCACCATCTTGATCGTTTGTATTGATCGCTCTTTAGACGAATGATTTAGTTGTTGTTAACAAATAAAAATAACAAAAATTTTTGCATGGGACAAAATGATTCAATTAACTTTCATTTTACAAATATAAGTGAATTGAATGTGATCGTTGTGATGAAATGTTCAAGAATTGTGAACTCAATCTGATACTTGTTTTCTGATTTTAAGAGAGATTTAAGATGTTTTTCTTTTCTGCATCCTCAGGACTGAAATTGAGAAGCACTGCTGTTAACTCCTCTCCCCATGCAGTTCATGACTGCCAAGTTCCTACTAAACTTTATACTGTATATAATACTGTATGTAACACTGAGCACTTCAGAGTTTTCCTAAATTGACTGAGTATTATTTTTTGATAAATAGACAGGTTTTTAAAATATTCATAGGCTTAAAAACAGTATACGTAATAATGATAATCAAAATCAGCACAATGCACATTTAAAAAAAAAACAAAAAAAACAAAACAAAAAACATACGACAACCATTTTGAATGTATCTTGGACAAAGGTGTTAAGCTGATCTAGAAACTGCATTCATATTTCTAGGAAGCAAACATACATGCCACTATTTATTATACAAACTACAATTAATTAAGACTATTTCCTTTTTCTGTTTTATACACGTCTTGAGTGGTTTAACATATTTCTTTTAGTCCAATTCTATTTGTATATACAGTTGTGTTTTTATACCACTGTTTTACCACAAATATTTATGCTTAAAAATGAGTAGGATAATACATTGTCAGACAACAGTAAGCAGAACGAGACTGACTAAATAACTCTGAAGATAAAAGTGCCATATTTTTATAAGAAGTTTAAAATAATTGTAAATAAGTTAATTTGACTGATTGAAATTTCTGTAATTTTTGTTAATAAATAAAAAACGGCATATGCTACATTTTTGCAACGATAAATATTTAATTCCTGTAAGGAAATGAGGTTTATTCTGAGAAAATACAAAAATTATAATCCTGTACATGAATCATTATCATACCAGCAACATTGACTTTGGTATCCGATACTGAATGAGAAAAAGTAATGCCACCCATGCCGCACGCCATAATAGGTTTGTCACTTATGACATCATACTTTATGGGTCCCCATATATGTCATGATCGATCTGTAAAGTGGTAAATATAGGTGGTAGTACATATAGGAGGAATATGCCAAAGTCATTTATATGTGCCAAACTTCCTGCTGCCAGCTGGTGGCGCTATGTCTATAACTGAATATTGGCATGTAGATGTCTTCAGGCCACGATTTTTATCAAACATTTTGAGTAAGTTTGGTGCAGGTTGAACATGGTGTGTTTGAATTAGTGTAAAACATGACATATCCTGTTGCCAATACGTGGCGCTGTGATTATAACTAAATATTGGCCTCAGGGATGCTCATTTTAACCGGTTAACCGTTAACTGACCGTAAGAATTTTGACCGATTAATACAATCAGTTAAATGGTTTAAAAAGTCATTTATTTATTTTTCAGTAATTTATAAATATTTTAAAAGGTTTGCTGCATGGTTACAATACGCTATGCATTTTTTAAAAATGTGTTTTTTAGAGAAAAAAAAAACATAAGTCGCATATAAGTCGCATTTTATTATTTCATTCAGAAATAGGCCTAATGCCGATGCGAAATGTTTACAAACTTTATAATAAACACTGTAAACATAGCTAGGATATTTTAGTTCCCTCCACTCCACAACAAATCCTTTCAATTTAACAGTATTTAGAAAAGAACAAGAATTAAAAATATAAGAAGCTATAGCTGTATAAATGACAAGACAAAATGAATTCATTTAGGCTAAAACGAAACTGAAACCAACGTTGGGTCTCTCATTCACAAAATCAAATGTTTCCGTATTCGCGATGTATTTGAATGGAAAAATATTATTTATTATGTAGGCTATTTCACTTGAGTTCCAATATCCACGTAAAACAAAATGTTTTGCATAACATCACCGTGGTACGGTGATAACGCTTAACAGCACAGATTTTAATACATATTTAACCTGAGTAGTGTGTTTTTTCCATATGTTTGACTGATTGTATTTTATTATGATAATGAACAGACTGCATTGTCAAGGTAACAATGCTTAACTGTGCACGCATGCGGCGCCGGCGCAATCACTTGAATTTTTTCCTTCTAATAGTGGAAGCAACTACTCCTTCTAGTCATAAAGATAATCGGAATTTGTTTTTATTTGTGTACATTCACAATAAAAACAAATCTTTGTGCTTTTTTAAAATAGGCCTAAAGAAAAATAGGATGCCGCTTTCTGTCGTCTCCTTTCGCACAGCACAAAAATGATCTGAAACTCTGCATACTAGGCTACTTGTTGCACAGTTTTTCTTTCGTTTTCTTTATTTATTATTTAAGTGAAAATATATTTTTGTATAGGCCTATTTACAGTATCTCATAGAAGTGAGTACACCCCTCACATTTTTGTAAATATTTTATTATATCTTTTCATGTGACAACACTGAAGAAATGACACTTTGCTACAATGTAAAGTAGTGAGTGCACAGCTTGTATAACAGTGTAAATTTGCTGTCCACTCAAAATACCTCAACACACTACAACGCCATTAATGTCTAAACTGCTGGCCACAAAAGTGAGTACACCCCTAAGTGAAAATGTCCAAATTGGGCCCAATTAGCCATTTTCTCTCCCCGGTGTCATGTGACTCGTTAGTGTTCCAAGGTCTCAGGTGTGAATGGGGAGCAGGTGTGTTAAATTTGCTGTTATCGCTCTCACTCTCACTCTCTCATTCTGGTCACTGGAAGTTCAACATGGCACCTCATGGCAAAGAACTCTCTGACGATCTGAAAAAAGAATTATTGCTCTACATAAAGATCGCGTAGGCTATAGGAAGACTGCCAAGACCCTGAAACTGAGCTGCAGCACAGTGGCCAAGACCATACAGCGGTTTAACAGGACAGATTCCACTCAGAACAGGACTCGCCATGGTCGAGCAAAGAAGGTGTGTGCACGTTGTAGCAAATTAGCTCAAAGTGAGATGAACATAATCAATCATAACGGGTTGTTATCAATTATATATTCATCTTCAGGAATTAACTGTAGATTTAATAGTACAATAAAATGATTTGTTTGTCCGCAGTACGGACAGTTTTAATCGTCTATTGACTCTAAGGAAAATTATTTCTCTGGCCACAAAAATTACTTCCTTACTAATACATCGCTCATAGAGCATGTAACAAACCGGAACACGTCTTCTCTCTCCCTCTGCTGTAAATAAACAGCAGCATCAGCTTATGAGTATGAGCCTGCGCATTCGTCATTATGCGACAGAGGAAGAGCGCATTCCAGACAAGTCATGAACGTGTTGAACCATTTACCCAGGCTGTGCATGAACGGTAATAATGTTGTAAATAATGTTAATTTTCTTACACAGACCGATCGTTTCACTTAATTACACTTCAGTGTATCGTCAGGAGCCACGGGTATTGATATGGTCTTGTCTGATTTGTTTTTTTGAAGCTCAAAAATCGGCAGCCATAGACGTGCATTGTATGAATTGCCAAGGACAATGGTTTCACCTAAAAATCTTCTTTACTGTTCTGCTGAAGAAAAAAGACACCTACATCTTCGATGCCCTGAGGGTGAGTAAATTAACAGCAAATTTTCGTTTTTGGGTGAACTATTCATTTAAGGTCAGAAATCTGTGCCCAGTTGCATAAAGCACCAGTTTCACAGACAAGGCTTAAGCCTAGTCCCAGACTAAAATGTAAGTCTGAGCTGTTTCAACTGAAAGAAACTGGCACTGATTGATCTTAAAATATATCAATGCTTTTGTTTTGTCTCAAGATGGACACCAGTAATGTTTTCGTCTAAGGCACATTTTATAAAAATTACTTAAATATCCTAATTGAACTATGGCCTAATCCTGGCTTAGTCTAAGCCTTGTCTATGCAACAAGACACTTGACAGCTGAATCGACAGCATTGTTCTGTTCCACAGACAGAATCCTGAGAGATAAAAGGTAACTTTTCTTTTAAATTGTTATGGTGTTAGCTAAAAAAAAAAAAAAAAAGTGTTTTATCTTATTTTAGCTGACATTAACTTCTTGGATTTTTATCCCTCTGTACTATAAATTGTATAAAGCAAGAAATTTAAGGCACTCGTGTGGGGTATACTATTAAGAAGACTTTAGTAAAAATGACTATACCATTAACAACCCAAACTGATGTGGTGCATTATTTTATTATTTTGTTATTCTATTTAATTTTAGGTTATAAGTGTGTGATTTGAGGAACAGTGAAAAATGTGTCAGAATATGGACACTTTTCACTTTGATGACATGTTTACAAAGTTAGTAACATCATAAATCTAGCGCAACTTTTTATATTCTTTTTTTTTTTTATGTAATACACAAGACAATACTTTGTTATATTACTTTACACTAAATTATAGAAAACTAGTTAATATACAACTGACAGCAAATTTGACATCTTTCTCTCTTCTGACCACAATAATCAATGTCTCAGTATTTGTCCTCTTTTAGATCGTTGAATTTTTCTATTGCTATTGGAATTTGTTGTAGTTTCCATTCACCATTACAGAAGTTTACCCAACTATGACAAATACTGCTTCTGAGAACACTGGAAATGTGAAAAGGGTCTAGTAATGCTAAACATACACATTGTTTAGCCACAGAATACAACAATAGTAAAGCTTTTTTTTTTTTTTTTTTTTTTTTTGAGGGCCCAACCTTTAGAACTCAAAGAATAGTAAACATAGAAATTCAGAGCATAGCACTAGCAACCAGTGAAAGCACAAACTGATAAAATGTGAACCTTCAATGCAATTTATCACTTTTTGGATAAAAATGTCTGTCAATTGTAAAATGCTCGTTTTATATTACTTTACTTTATATTACTCCGATACCATCTTGTCTCAGTATGCAAAATAAAAAGTTCCTACCCTCCTGAGACAATTAGCTGCAACATGCCAATTCACTGACATTGACAGAGAGATCAAGATTCTGATTATTCGAATGTGTACTTCAAGTAAAATTCACCATCAAGCACTTCAGAATCCAAATTTGAACTTAACTGATCTGTTAGTGATGGGATGAGCCATGGAGGTGGCAGAGGTGCAAGCTGCAGGTTCAGAACAAAAACTGTGATGTTAATTCCCAAGATGTAATGACTGTGTCCAGTATAAATAATCATGTAAAGAAAAAATGGGGAAAAAGGGAAAATAATGCCATGCATGTGGGAAACAAGGGCATTTTGCTAAGGTGTTGCCATTCAAAAGCCACACGGCGGTAAAAGCTAACGATAGATCCATTTGGTTCAACATTCTACATGAAAATACACTTAAGACTCTGTGTGATCCATCTGTCCTGAGTAAAGTGGATGTTACTATTTTTGCATTTGTTGCCCAGACTTCTCTGCCTGTCCTTGGAAAATTTACAGATCCACTTGAAACAAAGTCACGATTTCTCACAAAGTTTTATGTTGTCAAGGGAGGAAGTACCACATTACTTATAATATGGCTTCCCAGTTAGGTGTAAGTGAAAGTAAGCAGTAAACTGAGTGCAATCCAAAACAAGAATAAGATGCGCTGTTTCACAGACAAGTCTTGATTGGGCTTATTATAAGAACATTCTAATTATTTGCGCAAACTTACTGTTGTGGTCCAAATACATTTTTACAGCATTTTTGCAATTCCGTTTGGTGTGTTTGGTGTCAGAGTAATTACACACACACACACAAAAAGTTTTAAAAAATACATTAAGAATTATAATATACAGGATAGTTAAACTTTAAAAGTCTATGTTGTCCATTCAGGAATGCATTCTCATTTGTTTAAAAGGTGATGTAATAGAAATTTTTGCTTTCTGTATTTATTTTATTTACGCTATAGTTCTCATCGTGTATGTCAGGCCAAATAAGGTAAAGAAGATGATGCTTGAGCTAAAGAACATTGTTTTCCTGTTGAATATAAAAGCACCGGCTGAGAGGCTGCAAAAGTCATATGATGGAAACTTAGAAAAAGCATGTCAACCCTAAAAGGAGACATATGTTGAGTATGCATTATGATTGGATGAGACAGAAACATCCTGGTTTGATTAGGATATAAAAACTGAGCCCAAGCATTCCTCTTTGTCACAGACTCTGCAGTCAATCAGTTTTAGAAACCATGGTCACATTGATCAAACAATGGTATAAGGGGCTGGTAATGGTTTTACATATGCTTTCAGCCATTTTAATTTTTGACAGGAATGAAAATGAGGCTGTGAAGACAGAAGTACATTGGGTTCAGTTTGTATTGTTTAACAACATAATTGTTCATTTGATGAAACATCTTTCCAAAAATTTTCAACAGACAAAAACTCCATAAAACATTAAAGTTGTGAAAATGACATGATCCTGAAAATCAGTAAAGTGTGTGCCAATGTAAAGACTATAACTTTATCCCACATATCTTGTTTTCATCTGCATTAATTTCAATAAGATGTCTAACCCGATTAAGGTCTATAAGGGAATACACTGAGCTTTAAAAAGGAAGACAAAAACAATATGTAAACGCTTGTGTTTCCAGATTAAAATGTTTGCATTTATGTCTACAAAATGTTAAGAGAAATAAAACATTCTCATCTCAAGTTTAGAAATAAAAATTACAGAATCAATGAAGTAGGAGAAACTCCGGGGGCTGTGAATGTCACAGTTTGTGTAGCGTGTGCACACACACATCCTGTGTAAAAAATATGAAGTGCATTGACACAGAAATAAAATGCATAATTAGAGATAAATGTGCAAGATAAGGGTAAATGTGCATCAGAACCTCACTTACACTTAAAGTGTAAGAAGAGGCCTTTTGTAGCTCTTTGGGGTGCTTAATCTGAGAAAGAAGAGCACACAGACATCTTGAGAGCAGCACGAAGATGAAAACAGTGCTTTACGTCACAGTTTCAAGGTACAACTGACACACTCAGTTTGAAGTGCGTATGCAGTCTATAGGTGGTTGGTATGTGGTGTAGAAGCAGCACAGACTCATTGTGCTTTCACACAGGATGTGTTTGCAGTCTGCTGAACCGTGGCTGTTTACCACAAACACAACATTTATCCATTATTTTGATTTTAATTCCAAACATTGTTACTGAAAATGCTTTTTAGCATTGTGATTCACCTTTTACACAGTAGAGTAATACAATCTTTTCATATTTACGTTTAAACGTAATAAATATAAGCAACATTATTACTTTGGCACTTCCTAAACATAGCCTATAGTCTATTTTTCTTATATTAAAAGGTAGTAAGCCAAACATTCGAAATTAAAACTTACCACTGACAGAAACAGTCTCTCTCCTGCCTTTTCTTTTGCATTTAAATCTTTATTACAAGCAGTCCTGCGGTTCATAAAGAACAGTTTTTTTTCTATCTCCATGAGTGACATCTATTATTGCCATGTGTAGTCTATCTAAAAGTGCATTTTTCCTAGTTTTAAACCTAGCCATAAAAAACCCTCCTATGTGCTGACTGTGAAGCACAGTATACTTTAATTAGGCTATATGCATTCTCCTACATTTTCGTGTCAATTCATGTTAATTTTTACCACAAACAATGTGCTGTCACTTTAATTCAGCGCGTGCAGCACAGCAAAAATAGACTCAGGGCAGAACCAATCGCTGCACTGCTGCAGACGCACTGCTCCTGGAACCCACTGGACCGCAGTCGCGTGCAACTGTGGGCGAGGGGGAAAAAAAAGCGCACCACATATGCACTGCAAACAGAGTATTGTGAACCTGCCGTAATGCCCATAAAGGAATGGAATGATTAGTATACATTTATAAACATTTACAAACGATGAATAGCTTTAGATCGGGTGCTGCAAAAACCCTACAGTGATTGTTAGAATGGCCAAGGATCAGCAATCTCCACTTATAATAATAATAATAATAATAATAATAATAATAATAATAATTCCTTACATTTATATAGCGCTTTTCTAAGCACTCAAAGCGCTTTACATTGTGAGGGGGGATCTCCTCATCCACCACCAGTGTGCAGCATCCACCTGGATGACATGACGGCAGCCATAGTGCACCAGAACGCCCACCACACACCAGCTTACTGGTGGAGAGGAGACAGAGTGATGAAGCCAATCAGAAGATATGGGGATTGAGGTCATGATGGTCAGAGGCCAATGGGTGAATTTGGCTGAGATGCCGAGGTCACACCTCTACTTTTTTCAAAAGACATCCTGGGATTTTTAATGACCACAGAGAGTCAGGACTTCGGTTTAACGTCTAAACCGAAAGACGGTGCTTTTTACAGTATAGTGTCCCCATCACTATACTGGGGCGTTAGGACCCACACAGACCACAGGGTGAGCATCCCCTGCTGGTCTCACTAACACCTCTTCCAGCACCAACCTAGTTTTCCCAGGAGGTCTCCCATCCAGGTACTGGCCAGTCTCAACCCTGCTTAGCTTCAGTGGGTAACCAGTCTTGGGCTACAGGATGACATGGCTGCCGGCCACATAAAACTGATCATGCATACCAAACCGTAAGTCGTAGAGACTTGAAACTTGGAGGGATGGTAGAACCCACACCGCCTAAAACATCACCAAGGCTCACTCCAATCGCCCTGATGGGGGCGCTACAGCAATCAAAAGTACGAAAACGCTCATAACTCCTAAACCGTCAGTTGCAGGTTCAAGTATCTTATGTCGTTGGAATCCTTTTGGCGAAATTTTCAGGTGTTTTGGATTTTTTGAAAAACCTACTTTTGCGAACTAGTCCTAGGTTTTCCGCCCGATCAGAACAAAATCAGTGCAGAAATATTCTCTGGAGAGTGAATATCAATAATTATATAAAAAAGTTGAACTTTCGACTCCCCATCTCAAAGGGACGCCAAAACGTTCGAAAGGGGCAGGGCCACTTTTAGTAAAATGCCTATAACTCCTGAATGGAATGAGATATCTTCACCAAACTCAGAAAACCTATGTAAGAGCTCAATCTGAGGTCACAGGAAAAAAATTGTGGAGCTTGGCCACTTGGTGTTGCTATAAGAAGGAAAAACCATAAAAATGGCTATAACTCCGCAACCATTTGTCCTATCAACATGAAAATCACTGTGCACGGTCGTGGTCCAAAGTGCCACAAGTGTCTATAAGGACATTTGCGTATCTCAAATAAATATGGCCGCCATTGGCCGATGAAGTTTGAGCACCTATTAGACAAGGTTAATGGAGGCCGGTCGGAATGAAACGTGGTGGGCCTATTTGACTCACAGTCTCAAAGGTCTGTGAGAAATTTGAAAGCATTTTTCAAGGGCGTAAACGATAGTACATTACATGGTTTTTTGCACATACACGCGATATTCGTATCATATGATAGAACTCCTCATTCCGGACAACTTTGCCTATAGAACCACTGCTGTCAATCAAATCGCTTGGTAAATGATTGAGAAGATGTAAAAAAAAAAAACTACTTTTGCGAACTAGTCCTAGGTTTTTCGCTCAATCTGGAAAAAGCTATTACAGTACAATTCTCTGGACTCTCTAGGTCAGTAATTCATATCATATTATTAATATCAAAAAATGTTGAAATTCTCTCTAGGTCAATAATTCTCTAGGTCAATAATTATCAAATTTTTGAAATTTACCACTTGGGAAGCTATAACGGGGTCATTTAGAAAAGGGGCCTGTCCAAATTTACCCAAAATCCTATAAAGCCTAAAGGAAAACTCAAAACTTCTCGAAACCTGGTGAGGACATGCGACAGGTGATTCTAAACAAGCATGCAAAGTTTTAAGGAGATCAGACCACAGCTGGTGCTATAATAGTCATAAGCATTAAAAAACATAATATCCTGGATTTGCCAAAAATGCTTTTTTAAATCATTGACTTAGGTGGTTACAGGCTTCCTAAATGTCTTTTTCATATGTGCTTAAATGCCTTAAAGCACTTGAACCTCAGTAATTGCTGCTTGTAGTTATGTTTAATAAATTTGATTTGTAAAGATGTGTAAATAGGGTGAATTCAGGTCATTTAGGACACATTTTGCCATTCAGATGACTGTTCATAAAGGAAATAATGATTATTAAACATTTATAAACACATCATATATAATACAAATGATGAATAGTTTCAACATTAGATTGCGTACTGCAAAAAAAAAAAAAAAAATTAAAAATAAAATGAATTAATAAATGATTTGTAAGGATTTTTTTTCTTTTTTTTTTTTTTTTCTTTTTTTCCATTAAATAATGATCTGTTAATTGCAAAGAATCTCTGCTTCACCTCCAACTGATGGACCAGATTATAGGGAAATTTTATATAATGAGGCAGTAGCCATATTAGGCCATCAAGAACATCTGGGATGATGCGACTCATGTATGACTGAGATATCCCTGACCTGTCTGCAATCTCCCGCTGGAATGTTCCTGTTGCCAAAAAACCAAGCATGGACAGCACCTGCAAGTGTGCAGGAATGCTGTGGGATCTTCTGGTTTCCCTTCTGAGTTTGGCCTCCAATATATTGCATAAATACAAAAGAAGTGGTCTGGGTAGTCTGAAACGACTAATCAAGCAGTCATCACTCTCTGCAAGTAAGTCTGCACGGTCTCTAAAAATACGCCTTTTATGCAGCGCTCTGCCTGCCAAATCTAGCAATAGTGCTATATCAGCCATAGGAAATGATTACTGTTATGCCTGATTCTGGCCATTTACAGAAAACCATTTTTGTAATAATTGTCAGTCTAATTGGTACACCCCTAACAGAAGTAATTATTTGATTAGGCTAAAGTGTTAAGTTTGCAGATTCTATTACTGGTGTTCATAATAATAGTAAAAACAAAAACACAACATACTGTATATAATTACTGTATATTGTTATATAAAAATGCTGTGTAATACATACGTGATCATGTAAGGTAAATAGTTTTATTAAAATGTAGCGCCATCAATGAGCAAAACATTCGGATGTTTTCCGCACCATTTACGCGGGGCTGGGAGCAGGTGTAAATTTTTTGTGTACCAACTAACATTAGGAAAATACGAACACTTTCATGAATCCGAAAATTTATGTCAGAACAGCTTTACGAACGATTTACACAAATTCGTTCTGCTCGTGTTTCATGAATGAGGCCCAATAACTTTATACACGGTGCACTCTCAGATTTAAAACTTTGCAGGATGTTTTCATTCACTTAGAGCTGTGTTACACACTGCATGAAAGGTACTTTTCAAAAATCCATAACAGGGGCACTTTAATGATTTATTAGTGAAGCTTTCGATCACTGTAAATCATCTGTGAAAATAACTGAATTAAAAATTTTATGATTTTTGTAAGCATTTCAGTTTACATGAACTAATGATCTGTTAATCATTATGTAATGTTTACGTTCATTAGTTAACATTAACAAGCACATTATCTCACATTTCTAGCTTTGTGAATATATCAATATAATGATATTTATTATTTTATGTGAAATTTAGTATCTGTGAATTGTAATAAAACTGCATGTACAAGCGATAAAGCTTTCACTACAGTTTGTGGCCATTTATTAGCCCGCTCTGATTTGAAGATAAAGCAAGACCTCTTACTAGCCACAGTCAATGAGATAAAACCCAGAAATGCTTAATTTCAGTAACTTAAAAGTATTGATCTAACATCTATTAAGACGATCAACAAGCCCTTGGCACAGATTGAGAAATGTTATTTTTTGCTATTCTGTTAAGTGGAATGCAAATTACACACATCTTTTACAATTGTTCTGTGTTTCATGCATTAGGCTAAATTCAGCTGTATGTGCATGTGAACATGCACCAGTCTTACTTAATGGACAGAACGAAAGAGAAAGCTGTAAATATACAAAAAGTAATTAGCAAAGAATTCAACCCTGCCGGATATGCAAATGCCAGAATGCTTTAGGACAGGGTCTAGAAGGACAAACACAGAAGAGAATGCAAACAATATGCTAACTCTGAAATGTTGTTCATGATGGTTCTGTGATTCTCTGGTCTGTGTTTCCCTCTCCACCTTCCTGCTGCCTGCACTCACCTTGCACTTATTGTTAAGTGAATTGAAAGTGATTAAACTAAGTTGTGACAAAATGTTCAAGAATTGTGAACTCAATCTGATATGTTTTCTTGATTTTGACAGAGATTTTTTTTTTATTTTCTGATTAAGCATCAATATGATTTTTACCAGATTAGACTGCATGTAAATGTGGCTTTGATCCATTTCAAATTAAAACTGGGCAACCAAACCAAGTCCAAGTTGTGCAAGTCCACAACCAAAGTTTAATTTGTATACTGCTTGACTGACTTGCATGTGATTTTTGAAAACAGGTTCTTCCTGAAGGTAAATATCAACACCATGACAGACAGATAAAAATCCTTTCTCTTTAAGTTTTCTTCAAACCATACTAATGTGTTATGTGAAATAAAATGTTTTATGTCCAATTGACCGTATATATTACACACACACACACACACTATATATATATATATATATATATATATATAAACTGATTATTGTGACTTCAGAGTAAACTGTGAGTAAACAGAGTAAAGTTCATATAAAGGTCATTTCTACTAGCCACTGGATTCTCTGGAATACTAAAAAGACAAAGACTTGAAAGCACTCAAGAAATGTTAAAACATCAACATCCTCCTGCACCAACTGCATCTACATCCAGATTGTCAACTGATGGTGAGCCACTTCTTTTGTCATAATCAGTTTGAGAAGTTTTTTTCTTTTTTGTAATTACAGCACAACTCATTTTACACAACAGACAAGAATGAGCTCCTCCAAATGCTGAGAGACATCAAGAGCACGGTTCAGCAAAACTCTATGTTAAAAAAACTACTCAAAGACAATACAGTTCCTGAGGTCCCCAGCAGTACCAGCATTCCTTCTAAAGACGATGAAACAAACCTAAATCTGCCTCTCAGGACCTTTGAAGATGTAGTCAGGGCTGAAAGAGTGCTCAACAATGCAACAACACGCCAAAAATATGAGTCAACGCAGTATTTAAAGAAAGGGATAATGTACGCTCAACCACCCATTACAGCAAAATAAACTCACCTGTAGCACCTGTAAGGGGTTTATTCTGCAATGACTGATTATCCTGATTATTCCACGGCTACTTACTAAATAAATGGACAATAAAAACTGTGTTATAGTATTAATACAAATTCATTATTACTCTTCTACTGTACATACACAGTTTTGTGGTCTATTTACAAAATATTTTTGTATTACAAACTATTCCAAAAAAAGTAATAAGGATAAACAACACTTAACAGTTATAAAATATTATTTGTTTTTACAGGTAGATTATCTATCAAGGATTAGAGGTTTTGGGCAAAAGGATGTGATTAAGAATATTATGCAGAATTATGCAAAGTGTAATGAGGAGTCAGAACCACAGTGGCCAGGATTCACAATATCTTCAAAACACATGGTCCAAAAGCTTTTAAAAACAGTCATGTCCTTATTTAGAGGAAACTTTATCATGCCACTTTATCCTGATCTGGACAGTGTAGGGTAAAATAAAATAACAATTAAAAAATACATTTAGAAATATAATAAAATTATATTTATAGACATTTATAATGAGGGTAAAGTGTATTGTCTGTTACTTTTCAGGCGTGCCATGCTTCCTAAGGACAAAATATGTACTCAAAATAATAACACCCACAATATGTATAATACTATACTGATAATATATTAGAAACAGTCAACATTTCGGTAACACTTTATAATAACTACTATGAACCATTAGTTAAGCATTAGTAAACAATCAATTCATCATTTATAAAGCATTGTCCCTACATTAATAGACAGTAGTAAGCGGTTTATAAATACAGCTATAAATGCTTTGTTCTTGATTCATGAGCATATCTATAATGTTTAATAATTGCATTTTCATATTTTATTAATGATCAATTTTACATTTCTAATTTAAGTATTACATTATTAACAAACCAGTTATTTAGGAGTTGTCAGTGGTTCAAAAGATCATTTAGAGAGTGTAAATAAAAGATTAATAAACTATTTAAATGTACATTTAAACATATTTATGCATATAGTAATAGTGTGTTAATAAACACTTTATTAACACATATTCCTACTGTAATTTGATTAATTCAGGTAGTTATAAAACATTTAGTAATTGTCAGTTAACTATTTTTGTGAGCTCATGTGATACTATTAATGCCTCGTAAAGCTTTTACAAAAGACATTTAAAGGCTCAGGTATCTTCTAAACAGAAAAAGGAATGAACTCAACATAATACAGAATTTATGAAGATGCAAAAATTGAAACTGTACAACTGTATACTAGATATAAAGTTAACAATAATATCATAGAAAAATAAAAAGGGAACTAAATAAGCAACAAAATGAAAAAACAAAACAAAACCAAATTAGCAAGAAAGTAAATATGAATAAAATAAATAAGCAACAAAATGAATATGTCAAAAAATAAGCAACAAAACTAACAAAATGAAGAAAATAAGCTAAATATTTTGGTTTAGTAAAAAGGTCTTCTTGTTTCCGTTTCATGGCTGAGTGAAAATTCAGTGCAAACAGTGAGTCACAAAGAATTACTATGACATTGCAGAGGTTTATTTTTCATTTTATATGTAGTGTACAGTTGTACAGTTTTGTTTTTTTGTATCTTGAAATAAATATTTCAAAATGCAAAACTGGACTGCGGCTCAATCTTACAAAGACCGAATATATGGAATGCGGCCTACAAACCGTAGGTACCATTATAGTAGACGGTCAAGACCTAAGAAAGTAAAATGTTTTAAATACCTCGGCTCCACTCTCTCGGCAGACGGTGACAGCCTCCCAGAAACACGTGCGCGTGTCAGCGTTGCCTGGTTAAAGTGGCGCCAAGTCTCAGGAGTATTATGCGATCGACAAGTACCCGTCCATCTCAAGGCGAAGATCTATAAGACCGTCGTGCGGCCAGTCGCACCCTACAAAGCGGAATGTTGGCCTGCATCTACCAAACACTAGTAGGCCCTCCACAGCATGGAGATACGTATGTTCCGATGGGCGCTTGGGTTGACCTGATTGGATCGGGTCCGGAATGAGGAAAAATACGGAAAATTCTAGGAGTGGCCCCAATCAGTGAGAAGATGAGGGAAGCACGTCTCCATTGGTACGGCCATGTCGTCCGCAGCGGAGAAGAATCAGTTGCCGGACGAGGATTGCACCTGAGCCCCGATGGACGACGTCCACGAGGTCGACCAAAGAAGAGGTGGATGGACCGGATCAAGCAAGACATGAAACAAATCAATGCTGCCCCCGAGGATGCCCTAGACCGGAAGAAGTGAAGAGCGATGTGCCAAATAGCGGACCCTGCACCAGTGCGGGATAAACGCTAGGAAGGAGAGAGAGAAATAAATATTTCTATGTTCTGCATTTCTCTGTGTTGTTTGTTTCCTTTTTCTCTGTAGATAACTGAGCCTTTAAATCTCCTTTGTAAAAGCTTTTATGAGGCATAAGTAGTCCTCACTTTAGATGAGCTCACAAAAAGTTAACTGACAACTAGGCTACTAAATGTTCTTTAACTACCTGAATTAATCATGAATTACAGTAATACATGTTAAAAAGCCTTTATTAACACACCGAGTAACTATACTACATGTCAAAATAATAAGATGTATAAATGTACATTTAAATAGTTTACTAATCATTTACTTACTCTTTCTAAATGATCTTATGAACCACTGACGACAACTAAATAACTTGTTTGTAAATTGTTATACCTAATTTAGAAATGATACATTAATCATTAATAAAGTATGAAAATACAATTATTAAACCCATTATAGAATGCTCATAAATCAAGAACAAAGCATTTATAGCTGTATTAATAAACTGCTTTCTAATATCTATTAATGTAGGGACAATGCTTTATAAATGATGAACTGACTATTTCCTAATGCTTAACTAATGATTCATAGTGTGCGGTTATCATAAAGCGTCACCCATGCGGTTGTACTTTGCACAAACACGCACATCCTGTAAGCCGAGATATGTACCACATCCTGTGTGAACAAAAGGAACTGCATTGATGCAGTTAGAAATAATGTCTTATAACACCTTGACGAGCAGCATGAAGAGGAAAACAGCACTTTAGATTGCAGTCTCAAGATACAACTGACACCTGAGATTCTTGAGACACACATACACAGACGAAGGATAGGGTAAGCTTATATGTAATTGTATATTCTGGTCCATGGAATTCTCTGTTTATATACTGGTGGTGGTGGGGAGGGTGGAGGGGAATGTCAGTGTTATAAACTGCAAATGTAAAAGAGAAAGTCCAGTACTTATATACTCCAAGTGTCAAGCTGTGTTTGGCCAGAGCTAATAGTTATGCATGAATGACTTGACATTAGTTTTCTGGGTAGAAACTTTGCTGATGCTTTCATTTCTGTATCTTGGATGATCTGAGAGTGAGAACACCTCATATTGCACTAAATTATTAGATTTGCACATAGAGAGATACACATCGAGATGCACATAGAGAACACTGTAATAAAATAAATCAATGAATATAAACTAAAAGAGTTATGTTTGATAATGAAAATATGTAGCAAAGAGCAGGTGCACTGCTATGGTTTCTGGGCACCCTGAACAGCATATTGACTCAGGCCCCCTCAAAAAATTCGTGTTCCAGGGTTAATTTAAACCACAGCTGCAAGAATCCCTACAGGATAACTGGATAAAATTGTATGAATAATAAATATATGATGATGTTCCAATTCTGATATTAAAAAAGCAGCATGTTAACAGTGACATACATAAAGTTGGTTAAAGAAATCTGGTGCTTAATCTGAGTGTAGATTTTTTTTCGCCCATCATGATTTTTCATCCATTCTAAAATGGCTAGTCAAGGTATAAAAATTTCTCAGATAAAAAGAGATCATTGTCACTGACTAAGAAAATATAATGAATGGAATGAATACTCGATAGGCCCTAAAAGAAAGCATAATCATAAATCATCTGGCTCAAGTACAGAGTCACCGCTGACAGGAGGCAAGTAAAATCCGAATCTGTTTACCTTTAATCTGCCACTGCTACAGTAAATGATCACTCGGTATCTTAGGAAGTCTGCAAACATTTTTTCTTTATTTAATGTGTGCATTTCCTTAATGTGAAGCCTATGAAAATAAATCTACATTGTTAATAATTTTGATCTTTTATTCAAAAAATGAAAAAAGCAGATGTAGTGAATGCTTTTGGACTCTCAAGACGTGTTTTTGTTTGTTTTTTTGTTTTCAGTGACATACTGTATAATATCAGCTCACATGAATTAGACCAGACTGATCATTTCTGAATGGAACGCATCCCTCATCATCACAGTCACACATAGTACAGCACAATGACGTTATGCCAGGGGAATGTCTTTGAACTCTGTGAAAATATCAGACTTTATGTTGTCTTCTTTTTGAAGAACGTCAAAAGTTGCTCTTGAACTATACTGTATAGCATGAAAAGTTACGAAAAGCTGCTCAAAAGCTCAAGCAAGTTATTACAATATTTAGTCTGACCAACCACCTTTATTTCATTTGTAAGTTATCATGAATAAAGAATTCTAATATATAATTTGCATAAGTTTTAAAACAGCAGTAATAATCTAAAAGGGCATGGTGGTTTTACAGTCCGGCCTCTTGTACCTTATTGCTTATATATATATATATATGTATATATATATATATATATATATATATACACTGTAAAAAGATTACTGTAAATTTTACAGTAACTTACTGGCAGCTGGATGCCAGTAAAATACTGTAAAAAGGTTTACAGTATTATTACTGTAATTGCATTTACAGTATAATAATGGCTTTACTGTATTTTCATTTACAGTATTATTACTGTATTTTCATTTACAGTATTATTACCGTATTTACATTTACAGTATTACTGTATTTTCATTTACAGTAT
>JAFVLL020008882.1:0-17989 GCA_021397915.2 Tor tambroides
CGCAGACTGCGCAGAGCGTAGTATCCCGCGTTCCTGATGCCATACTTCTGCCCCACGGACATCACTTCATTATACACATGCAGTGCATACTGGGAGAAGAAGAGCAGCATCTCATCACTGATACGGTTAGATTACAGTAGGCCACAGCGTTCACTCTCATCTGTCTGCTGTCACATCTCTATGATTATTCAGCATCTTGAAATCCATGCACTAAGATCTTATCAATTTAAAAGTAGTTTAACCTTTAAAAACATGTCCTGATACTCCTTTTTCATATGGACACACTGTGTTTGGCTGTTTTTAAACACGTAAACACATCCAGTTTCAACGGCCCCTTACAGCACATCTCTATTTTTACAGTTTTTGTACAATAAACATATTTTCTTAATTTTTGTACAGTGAATATGGTTTAAATGATGTTTTTTCCAGTAGTGTGATGTACCTCTATGGGAATATACAGCATGAATCCCGGCTCTCCGGTGTGTGTCATACTCATGACTCTGATGCCGTTAGCGTAACCCACACTCATCTCCTGCAAAACACAGCACAGTTAGTCCTCATGAGAGCAAACCCTCAACCATAAGCACAGCTGTGGCCCGGCTCCAGTTATGAATCGCCAGCGCTGTGAATGAGGAGTGCTTGAGTAATCATTGAGTTCTGTTTTTTTAATGCAAATATCTTCAGATCTGACTGTATGGCAGATGTGTTGTTCTCACCTTACAGAAGAGAGACGGGAAGTGTTCTGGAGTCATAGACACATACGAGAGCTCAGACAACACATCCATGGCTCGAGGACCGATCAGATTCAGAGCTGAGGAAAACACGTCAGTGATTACTGGCCTTTATTCAATGGGGTCATTTCATTTCAGGCATTCACTCTATAGGCTAGACTATGTTTAACAGATTTCATGATACTCGAAATTTTGAAAAGGTTGACATTTTTGTTCCTGACAGGTGGTTTTATAAACACAAAGAATGTGAGCTGGTCTTACCAGTGTATTTCCAGCTGACGTCCTCCAGGTGGAGCTGGGGATCATTGGGCATGTGCTTCTTAATCCAAGACCAGCAGTGAACTTGCTGATCAGTGGGTGAAATGATGAAGAAACTGAAGAGAACCAGTGGATGTCAATAATAAAGAACTGAATCTAAGAACCTGATCTGGGGCCGGATTCACAAACATCTTCTTAAGAAAAAAAGTGAAGAAATTTCTTAAATTCCATGAAGTTCGTAAGAATGTTCTTAAGTGCAATTCTTGAAAAATTCTTAAGAAGTTCTCAAATATGTTCTTAAGATCATCTTAATTTTTTTTTCTTAAGAGGAGTGAATACATGGATGAAGACGCAGCGATGAACTCACGCTTTAAGGATCGTCTTTTTGCGCTTCCTGCAGATTACCCTAATAATCATAATAAGTGCGTATACTATTTTCATCGCGACCTTGACTGGTGCTCGGCTTCACTTTTTAGTGCTGTGTGTTTGAACCATTACTTTTAAAGAGCCTGTCTCAAGCTGCAGTGATCTGTTTCATTCATGTCTGTGCTGTTTCTGTGCTCTCATCCGAGCGAACGCTTCCGGTGTGTATGTCCACGCTGATACAGTAAACGCGTCCTGCGCATTCATATGCGCTGAGCTGCCAAAGATTATGTCGTATTTATAGTCTAAAATTGAAAGCGTTCAATTAAAGCTCCCTATCAGGAGCTATCAGTTTATATTATCAGTCATCGCTGTCACTTCAGAAAACTCACGTACATCACTATTAATAGTCCTACTATGTAGCTAGTGTTGTTGTAATGCTTAAATAACAATTAATTTGAAATAACCCAATAAATTCATTAAATAATTCTTACTATTTGAGATTTAAGACAAGTCTGGGGCTATCCTAACTTTATGATTTTTAAGAAGATTCTTTTGAAGAATTTGAATTCTTCTTAAGTTTTGTCTTAAGAACTATCTCAAGAAAAAAGATAAGAATATTCTTAAGAAGAATGTTTGGGAATACAAAATATTCTTAACTTTTTTCTTAAGTTAGAAAATAAGAAGAAAATGGCAGTTAAGAAGAAATTTCTTTTTAAGAATGTTTCGTGAATCCAGCCCCTGGATCTAACAGAATCGGCTGAGAACTGAACTGTTTGTGAAAGCATTATTGCATTCATTTTCAAAAACAAGCAGCATTTTCCTTTAGCTGGGTTTTGTTATTTAAAAAAAAAACAAAAAAAAAACTGAATAATAATCACAGCACATCAAACAGTGCTCTGACTCATAAACACTTGCTACTTCGGGCTGCTGACTGCCAAACTGAACTAATTTCAGCTACACAGATGATCCTGTTCATTTGCACTCAATGCAGTGCTGCAGCTCTCTGATGATGGTTTTATACAGAGTTACTGCAATATAGCATCATCCAAATCTATTGTACTAAAATGCATAAACCTGCAGGAGTTTCATGTCAAAAACTCAAAATGCAAGCCTCTTGAGTGTGGCACCTGTTTTTGCTGAGGCGCACGACGCTGCAGTCGTTCTCGTACCCTCCTCTCTCGTTCAGCATGCCCGTGTGCACGATATGACCGACCGGCACGTCCAGATCATTAGCACACAACCTCTGCAGCAGCTGCAGGGCCTGATCTCCTGCAGACTGAAACAAACAAACAAACAGAGCTGAAGACCTCTGTCAGCTCAAAGACAGAAACCAAACCAATCACACAGGAATCAGGACTCACCGTGAGCTCAAACTTGGTGAAGGAGGACATGTCGATGACGCACACTGCCTCTTTACAGCACTTCACCTCCGCACCCACGATATCAAACCAGTCCGGCTTGTAGAAGGTCTTACTCTGATCCAGCGCCAGTAAATCTGTGCGGACGAAGACAGAGAAACGCCTCAAACACTGGTGCATTATGGGACATGTCCCACTGAAATAGCAGACATTTGTTTTCATTTTTTGAAATGGTAAAGTGTGCTGATCATTCATCTGCTAGAGTCCATACTAATCTATTAAAAGTTGATGAAGTACACTGCTGGTTAAAAGTTTGGACAAAAAACCTTTCAATCTAAAGAGATCTGCTCTAGTAGTCAACATTTGAAGTGGATCAAAAAAGTTCACCAAAGTTGTCCTAAGACAAGAATGGGTATTGTTTTTGTTTTAGAACAACTTTAACGAAAGGTTTTGATCCACTTCAAATGTTTACTACTGTACTTCAAATTAGTTTTGTGAGCCTTTGTTTCACTTTCTTTAAAAAAAAAAAAAAGAACTAACATTTTGTAAGAAAAAAGGAGAAGCATCCGCGAGCAGGGCACCAGACGCTGCGTCAGGAGACGAGGTTATAGATTTCCAGAGTCAGAATCCTGTAAGGAATAACAGGCTCATTTGCTGATGTTGCTTATAAACAGCCATTTCTCCACAGATTTCTGTAAAAAGCAGCAGTGGTACTATGAGGAAGTGTGGCGTCACAGGTTCACACCAACACTGATGCTCTGAGAACACGAAACAGCTCTCACCGTTATCATCCCGTCTAACAAACAACTGACTCTGGTTAAAAAGACAAAACCTGTGGAGCAGCCGTCAACCCTGCATTCAAGCTATGAATCCTGACACAAGTCTGAGAAACGCACAGGACTGCGTCCACAAACCAGTGAGAAACTGCTTTCTGACAGCCGTCTGCTCCTGTCTTCAGTGCGGTCACGGTCAATCCATAACACGCTAACCATGAATAAACAAATAAACTTTAACAAGCATGGCATAAAACACCATGGATTCACTGATGAGGCCCGAAGCGTCAAACCCTTGTACAGCACGATTTAGGGAACAAATATGCAAAGTGAACACATGATGGCACCACTGTCCAGTTTTAATATCAGGAAGGAGAGAGAAGCTCCACTGAAACCTGTTAGAGGTCAAAGGTTTAATGCATTCAGTAGTTTATCCACAGCAGCTGAAGGCTCTCTGTCCACTCAAGGGCAGCAGAAACTCTGCCATAAACATAACATCATCTTCTCTGAAAGAAACTCCACTGGACAGAGTCACAGTCACAGTCCGTGGAGGAGGAATCCAGCTCTCTCTTCTACACTAGTGAGGGCTAATGCTGCTTCAAAGAGTGTGTGTGACGCGTTTGTCACGAAATCTGTGAAACGACATCAAGGCTGATGCAGACTCCAAACACAAGACCTGACACAAGTCATCTCCTTATAAAGTGCTGTCCGATTCACTGCCATGATTCCATACTCCAGACAATCAGAAAGCTGAAGGAGGTTTCCCAGCATCAGCTGCTGGTGAAGTGTTGAAATATGAGCTGCTTTTCAGACCGTCTGATATCCATCTATTGTTTTAAACGCAAACTACATGTACTGCTGTGTTATTGTTTTTCATTTTATTTTCATCTACAGCATGTTTTTATTAAAATATTTATTGTAATGATATGTCTTGTCTTCATTACTGTTTACCAAATTATAAAGAGTCCAATGTAAGAGTGTTTAAAGTTTTTTCTGGTAAATGCATAACTCATATTTCCATTTTTCCATCTGATATGAGCACAATAGTAATGATCATGTATGTGTGTCCAAACATTGGCCTGTGTCTGTCAGCTCAAACCCATCCGTCGGTGCTGAGAGTGACAGAAACAGTCAAATCTGAAATAAACCCATGATGATCTGATGTGGTTTCTCACCTTTCCCGGCTGGAACGAAGTACTTGGCTCGCTCGAAGCCGTGTTTCTCCATCCAGCGGGCTCCCTGCATGTCCAAGCGGTCGTACAGCGGACTGGTGCGCAGCTGGCGGCCCGTCTGGAAGTCCCAGCGAGGAACCTTCAGCTCGTACAGGAGCGCTGACAAGAACACACACATCATCAGAAGAACAGCCAACAAATAAACACCTCCCTAAAGCCCAGAGAAGCGCCTCATGAACCGCTGAAGAGTTCAGGAAAACACTCAACAGTCATTATATTTCACCGCTGGTGGTGCAGAAATTACCCACTTCTTTAAATAAAGATGCACTAAAGTGATGCTGGCTTTTATGAGTGAGGGTTAGAGTTTTATGGAGTTGTTGTCTAATAGAAGTGTTTTGGAAAGCTGTTTCATCAGCTCAACAATTAGCAACAACAGCACAATTCATGAACATACTGCACTTCTGTCCATCATCGCCTCGTCTTCACTCCTGTTAGAGATTAAACATGACTAGGGTCTATAGATATATAGCTTAAAAATATACAGTCAAACCAAACATTATTCAGACACCAGATATAATTTTTGATATTTTTTTACTAGTGGGTGCAGGACACTATAGTTGATTTCTGTAAGTGAGGATAGCAAAATAAAGTAAACTGTGACATATTATACCCAAAAATTCTTCATACAGTTGACTAGCAGTAAAACTGATAAAAAATTTGGGACCAAAAATGTGATTTGACACTTTGACCTGAGCATGTTTGGTTCTATACCTTTCTATCAAAGTTATCTGACATCATCAAGATCAATTTGTTCTGACTCAGTTTAACTCTTGAGTTCTTCTCATATTTTATTACCATTTTCTAAACTATAGCCAATAAACTGTGATAATGAGAGAAATGTTGAAGCTGTCTGAATAAATTTTGGTTGGACTGTACTAAATCTGAGGCTATATTTAGCTGAAAATTAATTTACTGCATATAATTTTCTTAATGTATTATATGTAGGGCTGGTAATTTAACGTGTTAATTAGATTAATTAATTACGGTGAAAAATAATGCATTAAAATTATTAACACATTTAACGCACTTGCCCCGCCCCGGACCTATGTGTGATATTTCCTACAGCTGACTGATGACAAATATGAGGCAGAGCAACAGCTCACTGCGGGATGAGCCTAGAGAACAGATAGAATGTCCCTAAAATTCAAGATATGGGGCAAAATGCCCGTTTGAGTTTTAGTCTCATATTTACATCATATAGTTCAGCAATATCACACGAGTGCACACGTGATACTGATCTTCAGTAAGTAAGAAGTTAATATTGTGTTATTCTAGACACAGTGTTGTCTGTTTTGCTCAATTTTGCCAACGAAAATATAAAGACAAAGCAGAACTGTTCGTCTCTGAGAAACACACACGGGCATTTAATTTCTTAATGCATATTTTGAACGAATCGGGTGAACCATACGGCGCGTTGAACCATTGGCCATAGTGTTGGATTAGAAGCGGCGCTGCACAGACCGATCGCTGTATGACATCAACGTCCCGCGAGACACCGATCATCTGATGGTGATCCGTTTCAAGTCGAACAAGCCTGATTCAATGAACCATTCATAAAGAACCATTTACTTCACTCCTGAATGAATCATTAAGACACTGACCACCACCTACTGGCAGTTTTAGTTTATTATTTAGAGTATCTTTTCATTAAAGAAATAATTTCATATTTGCATAGTAATAATAACAAAATGAATCAAATAAATTATGAAAGGTATAGTTCACCCACCCAAAAATTTAAATTGTGTCATCATTTACTGGTCCAAAAGAGTATATGTAATAAATTTAATCAAGCAAAATATTTCTTGCTGAAGCTACTTTTTGTAATGTCTGTCTGATGCTTTACACAACAATGACTTTAAATGATCTTTTGGGAGTAATTTCTCAGCCAAATTTGATGTGTGATTATTTTGCGATTAATTAGATTAATTAATGGCCACATCATGTAATTAATTAGATTAAAATCTTTTTAATCACTTCCAAGCCCTAATTATATTCATTTTTTATTTGTAAGCTGGTTTGTATAAACATGTCCTATGGTTTGGTCAAGCAGTGTTTCGAGTCTCCTCTCTGAGAGGAACCTGTGAAGCAGGGCTATACTCACGCATGACCTCCATCACGCGGTGCCGCAGGAACGTGCGGCTGCTCTGCAGATTCCCGAAGCGCTTGATGTCCAGCGGCCAGACGCTAGCGCTGGGGTATCCGTACGTGATCCACTCCGCCAAATACCTGCAGAAATAAACAAGCTTTTATGAACTTATCCAACACAAAGCTACAGAAACATCCAGCTCTGCTGCTTACTTCCCAGCTCCCCCGGCGAACGAGAGGCCTGACGAGTTCATGCCCGCCAGCACGAAGTAGCCATATACCCCTGGAGTCTCCCCCATCAGGCAGCGCATGTCCGGAGTGAAGGATTCTGGGCAGTTGACCAGCTGCTGGATCTCACAGGCCTCCAGACCGGGCATCCGGCGCAGCAGAGCGCTCAACATGGGCTCTGGAGACACAAACAGAACACAGGTTAAACAGCCTTAGTTTACTTGAGAGTGAACATATCTGTGTGCTTCCTGTTCAAACACAGCTGCACAGACGAACCTGTCAATCATCACATCGACTGATAGAAGCAATGGAGAAAACAAACTCAATCAAATCCTGAATAAATGGATCAATGATGCTGTTCTAGAATGTTTCCCTGATAAAGCGTCACCATCACTCCTGTAACGATCGAAGAAGCTAATGTAGGATTATGCTAACTGTGAATGCATGTGCACTGGAATCCATTAAACCACATCACATCTGAGATTTATGAAGCGTCTGATTCCAGAGTCTTCAGGAAGGTCCATTTTACACATAAATCACTCAGATTTTACTATAATTACACGTTTTATATATAAGGCTTACTGTGTGGAGCACACAGATTGTGTTTTGAATAAATTGTCTGGTAATTTGTCTGACAGGCTGTTAATTTTTCTTCTATCGGCCACCTTTGCTGTTAGTTTCTAAAGTTAATTTTAGATCCTGAATCAGACCGTGATCTTATTCCTCCTCCTGTAACTCGTTTGCTAAATGACAAACAGAAGGAAAGCAGTCTGACAGAACAAACACTCACAACCTTTTCACATGAGCTGACAATCACACGACTGTCCTCTCAACAGCTAAAATTAGCCGCCGATCTCAGCGGTTGAGCAACAATGCCTCTGAGATCACAGAAACTCACTCACCGCTCCAGCATACGCTCACTAACATTAGCATCAACAGCAATTTACAAGACGATTTGCTTCTATTGTTCCAGAGTTTTATTATTATTTTATTATCCCACAAATGAGGGCATGCTGAAGAATTCAAGAAGACAAAGAGAAATATCTGTGTCTGTCTTTCACAGAATCACAGCAGATCACACACACATATGTATATATTCACTTATACACACATATATGTGCACTTTCCCTCTGCCACAGATGTCAAAATACTTCACATTCACACTTGCCGTGTTTTCTGACTGCTCTTTAGGGCACTAACAGTATGCACTACTGTTATAATACATGTATGCATGTTATTTTAGAGGCTAATATAATGCAGGATAATGTATATTCACAGTGATCAGGGGTTTCTGCTGCAATAATGACTGCGTGACTGTGCATCATAATTCAGAAATACCTGAACACCAAACAAGAACTCCAGACAGCTGTGGCATGAATACTTCACTGTTTCTCATACCGCACCATTTCACCATTCTATCATCATCATCATCATCATCATCAGGATCAGCGCTCAGCTCACCAAAATGATCCCAGTCTTCCTGCATGTTCTGAATCTCCAGCTGGTTGCGTCCCTCAGTGAAGATGGGCTTAGGGTTCTTCTCAAAGCCTCCAGACAGGATTCCTCCGTGCCAGGCCCGAGCGTAGATCCGTCCGTCCATGTCTATCACCACTGCAGAAACACCAGAGACCTTCAGCTGCTGCAGGGCTTTATGAGCTGGACAGACACACTGAGACTGACTGCAGAATCAGCCGTGATAACACAACAACATCAGACCTGCTGGTGTTTTTGAGAGACAGATGCAGGTGTAACCTAAACATATTATTTGTGATTATCAATTTTAAATGGTTTTTAACTTTTTTAAAGCACGGCCGCTGTGCTTTCAGCTGATAGATGAAGCCAAAACTCTTTTAAAGCTCCTTGGATTAAACCCATTTTATTTGTTTCATTCTTTTTGTTCTTAAGATGAAACATTTTAACTTGCAATGTGATGAAATAAAATAAACATCAGCCTTTCCACCAGCTATATCAGGAAACATGTTGAAGTGTTTAACCCTTTCTGAGCAAAATACTTGGATAGAAACTCGGCTGATGAGGGATCTGAGAGATGCTGTGTGATGATCTGTGATGCGTCACCTGGGCTGTCGCTCTGAATCGGCTCAGATAATGGTTTGGTGAGCAGGTAGAAATGTTCACAGCCGTGTAAGGGAACAGACACTTTGACCTCGCCACTCTGTCCGAGCTCATAGGCCCACTGAAAAACACACCACAGATCCATCAGATCAACAACAACTGGACACTCAGGAGAACAAAAGCATTACTATCAGGAGCTGAGAACAGCAGACCTGCTTTCACACCACACGCTCTCTCACGCTCTGATGAACTGTTACTCCACTGGGAGTTATGATAATAACCAATAAAAATAATTACTTTCACATAATATGATTATACTGTAAAATAAAACTATTAAGTCTAAATAGCAAATAATATGAATAATATTAAAGACAGATGTGATTATTTCCAGATCTGCATGACATCTTGAACCCTGGTCATTCAGACTGAAGGTCACGGAGAGACTGACCTGTCCAGCACAGTTGATGAAGTATTCGCACTCGATGGAGCCGCGGTCGGTCTCTACAGCTGTGACATGGCCCTTCTTCACCACCACATGATTAACACTGGTGTGTTCATAGATCTGCACTCCTGACATACGAGAAAACAATCAGACCACCAGATAATGGCCGTCAGTGGACTGAAGCTGCACATTCCCTGCAGTCGTACCGTGAGCCGCTGCGGCCACAGCCAGCGCGTGACTGACGTCCGGCGGGGAGACCACACTGTCTCCAGGCAGATGAAGAGCTCCGACCAGGTCGTGGATATTCACCAGCGGGTGCAGCCGCGCCACATCTTTGGGTTTGATGACGTTACAGCTGACGCCCAGAACCCTGCAGACAGACATTAAGAAGGTGTTTCCCACAGCAAAGCTCTCGGCTCAGCAGTGATCCAGAAAAAGAAGATTTTAACCAGTAGAACAGCTTCAGATATTTATTTTGCTGTTATTATTCCAGTATTTGATTCATGTTATTTTATCACATCTTGTCCTGTGAATTTTGGGTGAGCAAAGTTAAATGTGGCCGCAGCTTAAGACTTCAGTTATTTAGTCTTTCAGAGGTTTCATGAACAGACCTTCTGAATCTAATGAACAAGAAACAAAAGAGCAGACTGTGATTTCTTCTTCTTCTTCATGACACGTGACAAATCTGCATGAGATTCTCCCATTAGAAACTGACAGTTCAACTACCTGAGTTGGATCATGAATGTTGAATCTGTCGCTGTCAAAGCTCAGACACAAACTACAATCTGAGCTGCAAAAGGCCACACAAACACCACCCAGAAATCAAAGATCACTGATGGTGTTTAAAGTCAGAGTAAATGATGGCAGGATGATCAGGATTTAGCTGAATGAGAACGAGAGAGCAGCTCACTTCAGTCTGGACGCCAGACGCTTCAGAGAGAGGAACCGGTCCTGATTCTGAGCCAAACACAGAGAGCCGGTCCGGACGAACCCTGCAGCACACACACCAATAATGAAGACCATTACTTTCCTAATGAAGCACACGCTGTCTTTGATAATCAGGTGAGTGATCTGTCGTGGAGTGATGCTGATTTCTCACCCGTTTTAACACCCGTCTCCTCTTCCAAACGCGCATAAAGAGTGTTCGAATAATCTGCCATTTTACTCTCAATAGAAAGAGGTTTGGCGACGCTTACTATTCCTGCACAGAACCGTGTTGTGCCGGCTCCAAGTCTACAACAGACACAAACAAATCCACCGAAGTACAGCACTGTACGCACACTCAGATGTTACAGATATGCATATGTAGAGGACAGATGTGTGATTGAATCATAGATGTGTCTGATCTCACCTGCCCTGCTCCAGCAGCACGATCTCCGTCCAGCCCAGTTTGGCCAGATGATACGCCACAGACGTGCCCACGACGCCTCCTCCACAGATGACCACGCGGGCATGAGCGGGCAGAGCCGCGGGCGGAGAGTCTGAGCTGAAGAACCGCACCGATCCACGCAGACGAGCCCCAGAACCACAGAACCAGCGGCGCAGAGCCCACATACTCCACGCTCCACTGCGCATTACTGCGCCACCGCTGAAACACACACAACACACACAAATCACACACACAACCCCAAACAACACAAACACACAAATCACACACACAACCCCAAACAACACAAACACACAAATCACACACACAACCCCAAACAACACAAACACTGACATATAACACACAAAACACTCCAATCACACACACACAACCCCAAACAACACAAACACTGACATATAACACACAACACACACAAATCACACACACACAACCCTAACACACTGAAACACACACACACACACACACCTGAAACACACACAAACACGCAAATCACACACACCCCAAACACACTGAAACACACACACACAAATCACACACACACACCCAAAACACACTGAAACACACACAAACACACAAATCACACACACACACACACACCCCAAACACACTGAAACACACACACACAAATCACACACACAACCCGAAACAACACAAATCACACACACAACCCGAAACACACTGAAACACACACAAACACACAAATCACACACACACACCCCCAAACAAACTGAAACACACCCAAACACACAAATCACACACACACACACACCCCCCAAACACACAACCCTAACCACTGAAACACACACAAACACACAAATCACACACACCCCAAACACACTGAAACACAGCACTCATCCACTGAAATCACACACACACCCCTAACCTACACACTGACATACAGCACACAAACACACAAATCACTCAGCTCTTCTTGACACCAGTATGTCAGCATCTACGGCTATTTTCACTGTAATCCAATATATGAAATCCAGGAAAAAAAATGTTAAGTTTCCTAATTACTGATCAACTTTCCTGAAAATATGAAAGTTTCCTGGCCATCCAAAACATCTATTACTTTCTTTCTACAGTCAAAGAGAAATTAATGTTTTGGAGGAAAACATTTCAGGATTTTTCTCCATCTAATGTAAGTGAATGGATCAAATCAGGATCTTCTCTAGTGAAACGATCAGTACTTTTCAGAAAAACATAAGTAAAATAATATACTTTTCAACTACAAATGGTCCTGCTCGATTTAGTTTAGCCCTCTTGTGTAAGCAAGGTGCAAGAATGGGCCCATATACATCTTGGATGGCCTGGTGTGAGTAAATAATCAGGAATTGTTCATTATTGGGAGATAATTCATTTTCTTATATAAAACTCTAAATCTGGACTCCACAGCAGCTTCAAGAACAGCTCAGTTCCTGCAGTGTTTGTTGGATAGTTTGTAATCTACGCAATGACATTTGACCTCACACACTTATTAGTGTCCACTGCATATAACCAAGTGTACGAGCTCTTCATGCATCATGACTGTCAGGACACAAACAAATCCAGAAAACCTCATCAGAATGAACCTGTTTCCATCATTTCTGACAGTCAAGATCCTTCATCTGCATTCAAGCAGCTCTTGACACGCTTGTTTGTTTTTTGTTAACTCTTTACACAAGCATGCCTTCATAAATAAGTGCTTTAATTACACACATACTGATGATGAAAACAATGTGTTTATGTAGAAACTGGGAATCATTTACACGCGGGTTTGATCAATGGAGATTTGAAGGACAGATTCAGATCTGAATGTCACATTACCACAAGCATAAACTTTACAGAGTTATACTGATTTATTATTTACTTTTCATTAGTATTATTACTTTACTTATGTTTGGATCGGTTCATGTGCGAAACTTCCGCTACTTTCTACAAATACGAGCTCGAAAATGACGAATTAATGAACAAAATTACACGAAGGGCAAATAAAATAAACGAGGAAGTATTAACTTACTGCCTGATTAATATTAATAAGCATTTGACACAGGTGTTTATATATGTCACTGTATATTACCTTTCACCGTGTTTATTATGCTTATATTTTGTTATTTATTGCCATGTAGCCATTAGCTTGAGGCCTGTGAGGGGATTCCTTTAGGAAAACGCGATGAAACGCGATTGTTTTGTCTTTAAACGTCCTGACAGCCGTGTGTGTCCTGAAATAACTGCTCAGAGATTCATTTATACAGGAACGCGATTCTGCTGAGCCTCAAACTGAAGATTTACAGTCAAACTCAACAGATTCCAGCTAAAAGACGACCCGTCTCATTACAGATCAACACGCGTGTAAGCATTAATGCTGAGAGACACATACCTGCAGAAAGCTGTTATAAGAGCTCAGATCTGATCAGAAGTATTGATTTGATATGTGCTGTAAGAGCTGAGAGTAACTTTACTACAGCTGCAGATCAGCGGAGCCTGACATCCTTACTGCGCATGCGCGGAGCAACCTGCAGATGAGCCTCAGATAAAAACACATTCCACAGTTTTCTTTTAAAGTTCTTCTTATTCTCATGTCGTAAAACACACGCTCAAAAATAATTATCCTTCTTTTGAATCCTCTCATAATATAATCTCATCATTAAGAAACCCATGAATATCAATAGTATGTTCAATATCGTTGGCGCTGCAGCGCAGTGTTTCCTCCAGACCGCCGGCGGCGCTGTCTCTCCCTCAGACTCACGGACTCTGTGCTGATCTGAGCGCTCTTCAGCGGATTCATGCAACATATCTCGCTCTAAACACCATTTCTCTTCATTTCTGGCTGTTCGTGTGATTTAAGTGAACGCCATGTCCTATAACTACGTGGTCACGGCGCAGAAGCCCACGGCGGTGAACGCCTGCGTCACGGGTGAGTGTTGTTTATCTCCCGCGCTTCGGGCCTCCGCGGATAAACACCGATCGCGGATTAGTTTAGTGTGTTTCCATCGATCAGCGCGTGTTTGTGATTCTGACCGATTTCACTGCGCTTCTGCGTGCTTTAGATTCAAATGGGTCATTTGGCGTGTCTGCGACGCTTTAGTGAATCTGAGACAAACTTTAGTTTCCCAGATCTGCTGCTGGGTCACTATCGCGAGTGAGTTCAGACACACATGATGTTTTTGAAGAACGTAAAGATGATCGACAGGTAAACACACACCTGTGTGACACTAATAACTCCAGTATTCAGTCATAAACACACGAGATCATGCGCAGCTGCTTTACTATGTCTGGGTTAGCATTAGACTAGCACTAGCCCTTTAGTTAGATCTGTGTGAAGTCACCAATGCAGACTGTGTCCTTCTCCTCTGACCAGACGAAACCAGCAGTTTAATTCCAGGCTGCAACAAAGTCAGGTTGTGCTGTGTGTAGTGTTGATGTGAGTGCTGTTGTCTGCCTGCAGGTCACTTCACATCTGCGGAGGATCTGAATCTACTGATCGCCAAGAACACGCGTCTGGAGATCTATGTGGTCACTGCGGAGGGTCTGCGGCCGGTCAAGGAGGTCGGCATGTACGGCAAGATCGCGGTCATGGAGCTCTTCAGACCCAAGGTTTGTGTGAGATATCAGCCACATCCAGAGGATCTGAGAATCAGAAACTGCTGCTCCCTGCTCTGTCTAAATCTAAAACAGGCTTTCAGTCTCTGCAAATATAGAATATTAACTGTGCTTAATTTCAGGGCAGATGTGAACATCTCATTGGCTTTAATCTCATTTAATCAGTCTGTTGCATTATATGTAGTTATTTTTCAGCTCCACATGGAATCAGATGCTCTACACATGAAGAGAGTGTGCTCATCATTGCATTTCACATCGTACATGTTTAAATCTATTCTGCTGGTTTTACTGCAATATCAGTTAGATGTGTGTGTGATATTGACCAAAAATGATAGCTCTGTTTTCTGGGATTTTCTCAGTGTTTTGTTTGTATTTTGAGTGTTTTTGGGGGGTTTTTGCTGATATTTGGGGGTGATTTTGTCTTGTTGTGGACAGCAGACTCCTATTCTTTATTTTCTGAGCCCTAGGCTGCATTTCCCAAAAGCACCGTAAGCCTAAAGTACATCCTACATCCATTGCCACCAATGGAGCTACGAGCAACTTAGGCTTACGATGCTTTTGGGAAACGCAGCCCTGGTCTGTACACAACAGTGACAGGAATTAACTTTTCCATTAAGGAGCGACATTTGCAGGGTATTTTACTGTTATGAGAGCTTTTTTTTCTCTAACTTTGCTCTGCATCTAAAGCAGCTGTAAATACATTAGTGCCACCTCTGAGCTGCAGTGACAATTGCAGAAATAATTCTTTGAGTTTGTTCTTAAAAAAATAAAATGATGCTTTAAATATGAAACAATCTCCAGTAGGTGGCGGTTTTCCATCACACAGTGAAAGTGTGCACTATTAAGGTTTGTTTTTGTTTTGCTTTTTGTAAAGTGAGTGACGTATTGGATATTGTCAGTGTTAAAACAACAATTATGTTATAATCATAGATGATAAATATCTGACATCCTTAATATCAGTGCAGAAACAGCATTAGGGTCTAGTGTGGCATAAACCACTTAGAAACCCGTGTCGATCTGCACTGTTTGTCACCGTTGTACGGCTCTATGAGAGCACTTGAATTATTCATGTCGATTTCTGCAGCAAGTCAACACTTGGACGAGCAGACGTCTGATTTGCATAATGTTATTAAAAGCTGTCTGCTCGCTTTATGTGAAGGGTGAGAGCAAAGATCTACTGTTCATTTTGACTGCTAAATACAACGCCTGTATCCTGGAGTACAAGCAGAACGGAGACAGCATCGACATCATCACCCGCGCTCACGGAAACGTGCAGGTACGCCCCTGAAGCACACACCTGTCCACACACACTGCATCATACGCCTCGCTTGGACCGCTGCACCAGGCCAGGACTGGATCGGCCGGCCGTCTGAGACCGGGGCATCATCGGGATCGTGGATCCGGAGTGGCCGCATGATTGCCTGCGGCTGTACGACGGGCTGTTTAAGGTCATTCCTCTGGACCGCGATAACCGCGAGCTCAAAGCCTTCAACATCCGTCTGGAGGAGCTGCAGGTCATAGACGTCCAGTTCCTGTACGGCTGCCAGGCGCCCACCGTCTGCTTCATTTATCAGGTACGGATCTTCCTGCTCGATGTGTTTGAGAGCGAGTCTCCCGTCTGCTCATGCTGTGTGTGTGTGTGTGTGTGTCTCCAGGATCCTCAGGGTCGGCACGTCAAGACATATGAGGTTTCTCTCAGGGAGAAGGAGTTCAACAAAGGACCCTGGAAGCAGGAGAACGTGGAAGCTGAAGCATCGATGGTCATCCCAGGTAATGCGTCACAGACGACTGGTTGGATCTGTTGAACTAGGGCTGCTCAAGCAGAAACCCATGTCATTAAAAATACTGCACTGCATTCATACCAGAAACAAACATCATGCTGAACAGCATTGGCCTGGTTTTATAAGTTGTGCTGTCACAGAGGTTCTTGTGGACATGTGAACCCTGTAAATCAGGGCTCTCCAACCTTTTCTACACCACAGACCGGTTACGTTTGGAAAATATTCTCGCGGACTGACTGAACTGGGGAGGGGGGGGGTGGATATATATGTATTACATAGTATTATAATAGCATTATATAGTGGTTCAATGCATTATATTGTTTTTTTGTTCTGTTTTTTTGTTGTTATTTTTTTTGAGTCACAGATCGGATTACTTTTTTGGATAAGAAAGAAAAAAATATTTAAAGCACAGAGAATGACAGTCCCGTGAAGGGTTTTTGAAATTGGCAGATGTTATGTGCATGTATACGCAACTCTGTATTTCCGCGCTGTCTGAAACGCGTCTCTATTCTACGAATTGAGCTCTCTTTCATTTCTTCTTCTTTGTTTAAAATTGCTTGAACGTCTAAATTGGTAAATTAATCTGCGAATCTCATTCGTGCCGAACAGTAGGGTCTGGTCCGTACGTGTATCGGATCAGCTGCGATCCGTTTAACCCCTAATGTGTGACACATCAGAGCAATCTTTCATTTACTTATTTAACATGAAATCCTCACATTGCTACTCCATATCAATCGCATGCAATGAAAATACAGGATAATAATTAGAACAATCATTAACACACGATAAATAACAGAGCGTCATATCTATATACATTTTTCCCAGAACCGACCCGGTAGCAATTCTTCCACGGCCCAGTAGTGGGTCGCGACCCATTCTTACAGGCTTTGTTTACCCAAACTTAACCGTTGTGATAAACCCACTATTGAAACAAGGTCTAAACTGGTATAATTTTGAAAATCGACATGATCAGGTTGTGTATACGAGGTGTTGAATTGGTCATACAAGACTCACTCATTCTTATCTGTTGAAAGAGGAAGAGAAACCGGTCTGTGAAAGGTGTAAAAATCTTATATATCTTATCTTAGTATAAAACATATTTTAATTGAATGTCCAATTTTAAATAAAACTAGGCAACTTTTTTTTTATTCAGAAAATTTATTAATGGACATTTTCAAAAAGAATTCTCCTGGGATGATTTTAACATTTTTGTCCTGCACTAAGTAAGTGTGATACAAGACAAGTAGGTCTTGTATCACACTGAAGGGGCTTATTTCGCGATAACTACAGGCTGCCTGTACATTATCCCGCTTATTACACGGCTACTTGCCACACAAGGAAAAAAAACTGGACATGAATATGAATTTGAAACATTTTATTGGCATATTTGTTTTAAATTAACATTTTTATCCTTCCGCGAAACGATATAGTACCACGTGACTAACATTCAAACGATGTACGTTAGTAAGACAATTTATAACATCTACATATGAATATATATATGTATATATATATATATATTGTCCAGTGTTTGTCACAAGATGGCGCCAAATGGTAATCTTTGTTGGCGCGGATGGATTTTAAACATACAAGTTGTACCGGCTATGCGTTATTACTTTGGAGCGGTTATTATTTGAAAAGAACGAACCTGCAAATGTCTCAACTGACCAATCAGAATCAAGCATTCCAG